>JAANDH010000785.1:1471-165712 GCA_011799765.1 Nymphaea thermarum | reverse complement strand
TTGCGATAACAAGTCTGCCATCAACCTAGCCAACAATCCAGTTCTACATGACAGAACAAAGCATGTTGAAATTGATCGCCACTTCATCCGTGAGAGAATTGATGCAAAAGAGTTGATCTTACCCTACATGAAGTCTGAGGACCAAACTGCAGATGTTTTGACAAAAGTTCTTCCTTCAGCTTCATTTGAGAGAAATGTACCCAAGTTGGGCATGTTTGATATGTATGCCCAACTTGAGGAGGAGTGTTGACGGATCTTTGTGTATGGGTCCGGGTCTGGACCCGATTCAGTATGGCTTTGTTAGGGCATACTTATATCTGTGTAACCCTAATTTCTAAAGTCAATGAAATTATCTAGAGAGAGAGAGTCTGGCTGCTAGTGGGCACCGACTCATCCTCATTCGTGGTTTTTCTCCCTCGTGTTGGGGGTTTTCCACGTTACATTGTGTTTCGTGTTTCTCTTCGTCTCCGTGTTCGTATTTCTACAGTTTCTTTTTGTGCTTTCATAAAGGGCTCATCTAGTAACCATTTTCTACTGAAAAGAAGGAAAAAGATGTCAATTAGCTATTCCGTAAGCCATGTTTTTCAACCTATAGGTTCTAGGTAGTCGTTCTATTATGTGTTTTTGTGCCCTAGGTTGTTTTGAGAAGTTACATTTTGCTTACGTTTTTGTTTATGTCGACTGATGTGCTTGTCATCTGGAATCAACCTGGTAGAAGAATACTGGAGCTTTGCATATTACACATAGCAATGGCAGAAATAGCCATGCTAGGAATACGCCATCAAATTGTTCTAAATGAGGTAAGCTGTGATTTTGTAGGCATCTAATCATTTTAACGCACTTTTCAAGTTGATCATGAGCATCAGGAAAAACATCACTAATTCATCTAATCACATACAAACTAAGTTGTCTCTCTTCAACAAACGGAGAGTAATGAATCAGTGAACTGTACTAGCAATTCATATTATTATTTGCACATAATTGTTACTTTTCAGAATTTTTGGTGTGAATTTCTTAGCTTCTTACCGTCATCTGTCTTTGTGGTGTAGTATGTTGATCTTGCAAAAGGATTCTGTGATGGTTCTGCTCCTCGGTTCATCAATGGATGCTTCAGGACTTTTGTCAAAGAGCACATGGGAAAACAGCCCACGAGTCAAAGTGCAAACTTCTGATCTGTTGATGACGTTGCTGGAGTAANATTCAGAATTTGGGACGTCCACTGTCGGATTTTTGTCCTAGGGGTTAATTGATTCTGCATAATGAGACTTATCTTGGTCATATGCACAAACCTCCAGATTAGGCTGATTACCTTTTCATTCAAAGCCGGGGGAAGGTGAAGTCTTTTGCATGTCGAGAAGTGGATGGAAGCCATTGATTGGCAGCCAGAGCCTCTATGAGATTATGAATGATCTTGAGATTGGTTAAACTTTAATCCAACTTTGCCAAGCTGGGGCTAGCAAACATGCTAGGTCATGCTATGAGCAGCACACCTGACATATATTGTTGTTTAGTAAATATCATCACTCGATGTTGGGCTGTAACGACTAGCAGATTTGAGAGGGGAACTCTAAACCACTTCTTCTAGCTTGATTTTGGTGAGAATCTGATTCTTTTATTGGTCCAGCACTCCAGTGAATTGAGTTTCACATGCTTTAGCTTCTAACAATCCAGTACCATAGCGTCTGAGATGCTACTGATAGCCGTGTCATTCACAAAAGGCCTCACTGTCGCTACCAAACCGTTCTCATCAAGCCAACAGAGTGATTTGTCGATACTGTATCGCAGAGTAATTCCTGATAAAGTTCCTCTTCATTTTTTCATCATGGTATGCCCTTGATTTTCTCAACCGCATCCATGATGATTTCGTATCCTTCTGCAATTGTTTCACAGAATTCCTTCCCCACTTTTCCCCATTGAAAAGGCCTCACGGGTTTAAATGAAGAAAGTAAGACAAAAAAAAAAAAGCTACGATATTCAGTTCATACTCTTCAATGACCTGATCATCAAACATGATCATTTCAAAGGAAAGAGAAGTGAAGTTTCACCACACTGAAAGAAACGGCGTGCTTCTCAGAGCACCTCATTCACTGCCACACCATGGCATTATTTGTGAAAGATTTGCGAGGGATTCTTCGAATGACACTGTAAAACACAGTCCAGGCTTGTTTCTTTCAAAATTTAAGTATGGTCTTGCTGGGCCTCTAAGTGGGAGCTACAAGCTGTATCTTCACAACATTAGTATTTTACGTTATCTTGGTCAAATTCCTCCATCTTTTATGGCCATTTTTGATAAAAATATGCCTTTGAATCGTGTTTGCAGGAGATTAGCTTGTGTCAAGGCGACCAACCTGCACACCATACCTACACTTGCACACCATACCTACACTTAAGCATACCAGCATTCACGCCCTGTTTGGATAGAAGGAAAGGGAAGGAAAAAACAATCAATCATTTGTTTGGTTGATTAATTAAGAAAAAGAAAAAGGAAAAGAAAGTAAAAAAATTTGTTTGGTAGCAAAGGAATGGAAGAAAAGGGAGAGAATGGAAAAGATGCTCTAGTGTAAATCCAATCCCTCTAAAATTAGAATGATTGGGAAGGTAAGAAAAGACTTATCATTTTTTACCGTATATGCCCTTTCTTTTTCTTTGTGCATGCATGAACAAGGTTTTATGTGACCTCCCTTTCCTTCTCTGTCACTCCATCCAAACAAAACGTCAAAGAGGGGATGCTACCAAGAATTTGGATTTTCTCCTGGAAGTCATAAGGAAGGTCCATGCACCCGAGGGAGACCTTTTCATCTTGAAGACACCTCTAAACCTCATTTTCCAAGCAGTATTATTAGCAACAACTCTTGCTCCGACTTCATTAGCGTGAAGACGATGGACAAAGGAGAAAGCAAATGGAATTCCGCTTCATCCTAGCCTTCCTTAGCGACCTTTCTAACACTTTTAAGGACTTCAGTGTCCTTGTCCTTCCAAACTGCACAAACTATCGTGCAATTATTGCGGCTGTAAGAGAGGATGTGTACAAGATTTAGGTCCTCTTGTAAAGAATCATTACTACAGCAAACAATTCCCACCTTCGCCCAAGTTTTCATAAGAGCATATTCTTCCTCGGACCACTCAAGAGCCTATCTGAGCAACTCACATAGTGCATCTAAACCACTCTCGAAGGATGGCCCTATTCTTCCAGATAAACTTCTTCCAATTTTGAACCACTCCTTTTGACGGAAAGGACTTCCACATGGATCCTCCTTTCAATTTTGTCTGCAAATAACCAGAGCTCTTTCGGTTGATTTATTTGGCCTGATAGAGCCAGATTGGCGATAACATCATTCACTAAAGAAAGGTTCAAAGGGTTGATGGAGAATCTCTAAATCACTTCTCCAACAATAATACTACTATGTTCTGTGTGACATTAAGAAGCGAAATTGGTGAAAGACTTTTTAAGGAATGAAGATGCCACTTGTCCAACCAAAATTTCACAGTTTTTCCACCCCAATAGACCAGTATATCTTCTTTTCAATCCAACTTCATCACCAACCTAAGCTCTTCCAGCCAGGGGCCTTTCCAAGGTTTGCAATAAGATCATAGGCTTTTGATACTAACCAAATATCTGCTAGAGGACCATTTAACGAGATGCCCAAAGAAAAGATGTCCTTATTCTCTCTATTTTCTGGAGAACACTGTTAGGAAGCCTGCAAACTATCAACCAGAAGGTTAGCAAAGCAAAAGTGTTAAATGGCCTGCATATAAAAACAAATTGGCTTTCTAGCTAGCCAATTTGCTACTGACTTTGGTCACAAAAGGACTGCACATATTGTCTTGCAGTCTTCTAATGGACTCCAAGGTAGGTCGTGGGCAAGATCCAAATTCGCTAAAACCAGAGTCACCAATCAGCTCAGTGGTGTCAACTCTATCAACATTCAAAGGAGTGAGTTGCGATTTTCCCGCATTCACATAAATCCCAGATCCTACTTCCATAAGTTGAAGGAGGTTTCGTATCCCATCAATGAACTTATTGGTTGCCTACAAAAAGATAAGCACATTATAAGCAAGCAGTAAAACACTAACCCTAGAAAGCGAGGAAGGATAAGGAGATCTACACAAGCCAAAGGAGATGGAAGCTTTCAATCCTCTTGCAAAGAGTTCCATAATAATAACGAAAACTTAGTGGAAGCCAAGCCAAACATACTATTATCTAGAAAACTCTAGAAAACTTTGTCATAAGCCTTAAACAGATCAAGCTTAATACAGACACACTTCTACTTGCTTGAAGAAAGTTTCTCAATCATTTTATTGGCCATTATACTCTGATCTTGGATGCGACGCTACTTAATGAATGCTCCTTGTTCCTCATCGATAAACCTCCCAAGCAAGCTTTGCATGTGATCCAGTATTTAGCAGATCCAGTTTGCTACTTAATATATAGATCCGACTGATTAATGTGGGGTCATATTTGGATCAAATTTCAGATATCACTAGATCTATTGCCATCCTCCCCAGATCTAGATCCAGATCCGAACACTCCTGAACCATCAACCATCATGTGAGGCCTAGACAGAGTGGGACCATTTGTAGCATCCTTCTTATTAGAGATGGGAATGGATATAACAGAGCAGCATACTCCCCACATGGAGAGAAGCTTGTCCTTAACTCAAATTTGGTGCATTGTATACCTAACCCAATAATTCATGAAGATGACAATTAATTATTTTATAATCATTTTTATATTCCCCAAACCCATGCATTACACGACAATTATGGGAAACCAATATTATTGCTACCACTTCTTGCAAGTTCATTCACATCACAGTTGATTCAAATTTATTAAAGAACATATATGAACTAGGTATAACACCATCAACATATGATCACTTGTCCTCAACCTTCATTTGGCCTAATCTTGGCAGTTGATCTTCAAAACTACCATTTAGGATCACTATTCTTTTATAACCACCTTTATTTCCTTTCTATGTTTAGGTTAAGCACATGATTTCCCAGCTATAAGTTCTGTTATCTATTTCCTTACATTGGAACTTATGATCCGACATATATAAAATTAATTAGATTCAAATTGTTGTCGGATATGTGATTAATTGGGTCCGTTTATGATTCAGATTAAGAATTGGAAAATAGCATCGTAACGTGATCTTGATTAGTAATTAGTTGAATCACGTAAATCTGTTTATAAAATCCCAGTAGTTGAACCGGATTAAATGAAGTCATAATCAGATAAATCTGACTTCCCAGTTTTGGGATTCAAACAAAATCCCATTAGAACAAGTTGATGGTGAGATTGAACATGCATCAAGTAGAAATTAAGAGGGTGGAAGGTCAAGGTTTGGTAATCAATGTCAACTAAGGACCCAACAGAGAGTTAATCCATCATGATGCATAATATTAATGTAAATTCTTTCTCAAATCGAATGGTGAAAATGTATCGATGATGATATATAATGCTTGTTTGAATTCTTTCTGTGTATCCTTAATTTCTCAGTATTCTTTGTTACTCTTTCTTCAATTCAATAAAATCATGGGGATTCAATAAAATTTTTACCGACATTCAATTGAGTGTTGAGATATAATAATAATGGAGATTATCTTGTGTCAAGAGGACCGTCACTTAGCAAATAACAAGAAAGAGAAGGTACTTTCTTAGCTTAAGATCAATATGTATGGATAGCTGTGTGTAAGAGTGTACAGAAATCTATGTGCATTTTACTACACTTCCTGCCTTTATGCATGCATACACGTATTCCTGCCTCTGTATTTTGTTTGAACTTGCTTCTTCTATTTATAGAATATGGAGGTGTCATCAGTTCTGAGTGATGAAAAAGATTGATGGAATTAGGAGGTGCACAGCCTGAAGGCCCTGAACAGCCCAGTCCAGTGTCAGTCCTAGACCAATCTTTTTACAAGGTGGGTTATGCAACTTGACTTCCTTACATTCCTTGTTTCTGTTCTGGAAGGGTGTAAAATAATTCTCAGTAGTGCATTAAGGCATAATGTAAATAGCAGGACTTCTAAGGAAGGGCCAAAATGCTTAGAAAGGATTAGTCAAGCATGGGGAAACCCCTGATGTATATACAACTCCATAGCTGGTGTGGTGGGCTAGTCATTGGGCAATCCTTTAATGAAAAAAAAAACGATACACACAAAAATATAGAAAACAGAAAAATGCAGAAAAGAAAGTAAAAACAGAACTATATATTTATCCTACACACACACACACACACACACACACACACACACACACACACACACACACACATATATATATATATATATATATATATATATATATATATATATATATATATATATATATATATATATATATATATATATATATATATATATATATATATATATATATATATATAAAAGAGCGAATCCATATGTATTTAACATAGCTTTAAACATGATAGTATGCTTATATATGTGTGTACTATATAGACAACTATACTTATAAGGTAAATCAATATAAATATGTTTTAGATACTCCCCTTAGAACTGACAGTGTAACAACTAAAAAGTTTGCGGAGAAGAAAATGAAACCTCATAGCTGTTAAATATGTACCATACAGTCAACTATATGTATAAAGCAGGTAAATCCATATACATATGTTTTAAATACTCCTCTTAGAACTTATAGTGTAACTAAAAGTTTGCGAAGAAGAAAATGACACCTTATAGAAGTTAAGGCTTTCAGGAAGAGGTTGCCCGACTGAAATAAAAGACAACCTCTACTAGAGTAAGCAACTCAATACCTAAATAGTATGTCAAATATCCTGAATTTGTCATTTCAAATTGTTTTTTAAAGAGTTATTTGATTTCATTAACTCTCTTTGTGTCACTTTCAGTAATCACCATATCTCCGACATAAAGTAAATAGATAACAATTTTTTACCTTTATTCTTTACAAGGTGAGCAGTGTTAGAGTACTATGATCTAAATCCTCATTTTTATCATTACACTAGTGAACTGACCAAACCATGCCTTTGGTGCTTATTTGAACCCGTAAGCATCCCTGTTTAAACTAAGCACCATACTTTGATGAACCTTCATGCCAAACGGAACCTTCATATATACCACTTCATTTAAATTGTCTTTGTAAAGACATTTTCAGTATTGATTTGTTAGATGTTTCATTTTCTATATTGTATCTGTAGCAATTAATAATCAAACAAAGGTCATTCTAGCAAAATGAACAAAAAAAAATCCTCATAATCAATTTCATAATTCATATTCATGTGAATAACATTTGGCAACAAATCTTGTTGCAATTTTTCCTGATTGTCATAATTCTAAATTTTAATTTTAAAATACAAACTCTAGTTTTCTTTACTTTAGTTAGACCTCGAATAATTGATTGTTTTTGCTCCACAAGGAATATTCTCGGCTCCATTGTGTGAATTTAGCTCATCTTGAGAGCAAGATTCATAGTTGAGACAAGGAAAAGAACTTCACATTTAATTTGGAAATGAATACATGAATAAAATGATAAAAATAAAAATACAGAAAGCAGATGAAGAAGACTGAGTTACACATTTATCCTATGTACACGATATGTTTACATCACACACACACACACACACACACACATATACACACACACACACACACACACACACACACATATATGCATAGAATTTCTGACAAAGGGTACACAATTTTCTTTATGGCATAAAAAAGGAACCCCGTAAGAGGTATCAGTGAGCTTGTAGTTTTTTTGGCAAAATTTATATCGTCACTATTAACTTAGGACCTCAATGTCATGTCCACCTCAAAACTCAGGTTGTGCTCAGGTTTAAGCCTGCATAATTTTACCAGGAGTAAGATATGTACAATCATTTCTTTTGCATGATGTAGTTGATGGCATACAACCGCACACACAAAAGTTCACAATGCATTTTGCAAGTAAATATGTTCATAACTTCAATTAAAGGCCTGATGCTCTTCTAAGGACAGAGACCAAGAATTTGGTAGGAGTAAGCTCTCCGGCAGGTGCACGCAGTAACGACTGACAACCAATATGTCAAATGCATAAGCGCGTTTATGAAGCATGAAAAAGGACTCGTGCAGGATGTCATGTCTTGGCACCGTCATGCAACCTCAGTATGATGTGGCCTTCTTTAACACCTTTCCCTTGCCAGTTCAATACCGTCTGAGGCGTGACTGCCTGGAATAGCTTGCTAGGTTTCCTCCCCAATCACTCTGAACAGTTCTCTTCATAATAACATTATATACAGGGATCGAACAAAAACACAGCATGGCGATTCAGCTGAGGGAAAAGGACGAAGATTAAAGACTATAGGGAAACGCATGTGCAGAAACCGACAACATTGAGCTCAAGTAAGACGTCATAAGAAAGGGTCCACAGTATCTGGTCCCTCGTTAATTTGCAAACCCGAACAAGCAGTTCTTCTCAAAGTGAGCAAGTCATGTCGCAACAGAAGCAAGTAGTCAACATCTTTTTCGCCCAACAGGCTCAAAGTTGGAACTTCCCAGCCCTCACTTGTCTCTCCATGTTCATGTAAATTCACGAACACACACATATACATACACACAAACACATGCACACAATTAACTGGCACGAGGGATTTCCTTATTATGACAGGTGATTGGTCTGCAAGTGAATGATGGTAAAGCTGTTCGCTAATACAAGGGCTGCAAAGCCGTTCTTCAAACGCAAGATATTATATTGCAATAAATGGCAAGTAGCCACCCATTTGCTTCCTTCGCACCACATTTGAACAGTCAAGGCTCTACTTCGACGCAGATTGACCACATGGGATGTGCGCGAAGAGCGACGAGAGAACTGAACATACGTGAATAATGAATGATGGCTTTGCATAAACAAAACAGGTAAGCTCACGGTAAAACTAGTGTTCTCGAAATTGACCTGGTCTGTCCCTTCAAATAAAAAAAGCGGCAATCCATTTAGATTCAATGGCCCTTCAAATAAAAAAAGCGGCAATCCGTTTAGATTCAATGGCCCACCACCACCTCGCTTTTGACTTTTAAAAAATATAAGAAAGTTCTTTCAAACTTGTCAAAAAATTGTATCAATTCACGGCCGATTAGGCTGATTCCAAAAGCTTTTCTGAGAAATTATGGATAGTTTGTCATCTTAAGAGTACCAGCCCGGATGTGGTGGGCATGGCAAATTCACAAAGAAAATCACATACTTGAAAGCAACAGAATCAAACATGAAAGACACGTCCAATAGTACGAATACCATCAATGGACAAATTTTCACCACGAGAAGGAAATATCAGGCTGGTTCGCACGGCCAAAGCTTCTTGTCCGATCATATCATCAGCAGTTACACATGGCACATTCAGTAAGGCACCAACCCAATCTGTAAATCTGCGTCATTGTATTTGTCATGGTCAATGATGATGAACACTAGACCACAACGCTCCGGTGTCCATCACGCCTTCCTAGAAAGCAATCAGTAGCAGAGATGCTTAGGAAAAAAGAACAAACACGATTAACAAATTAGGGTTCTCCAATAAGGGGAACATAAAAGTGTTTTCAGATTCATACCAGCGGTTAACTAAAGATCTTTCCTTGAGTTCACAGGGTAGCTACAATGTTGAAGAGTCTATATTACAGAAACAGACTCATAAGGTGAAGCAGGCCACCTTGCGTTCCATGACGCTGACCCTGACCAGAACCTCGGACCTGACAGCCATGCAAACACGTCCGGTTTATGCACATCCATGTTGAATCCCATGTGCACAACCAACCTTCACTTTCTCATCAGAAAACCATGCATTGTTGACCCAGACATGAACCACATATATGAGCATTGACCAAGGAATTCAAAACAGATCATATTCAGAAAACTCGGAGGAGAAAAGGAAACACAAATACTGGCTTGCAAAATACAGAGAAAATGAATCTGGACTATTAGAAACACATTCAATCCAGCATTCAGATAATAATTCTGCAGACAAACACATTCTCCTCCTCATTTCATGCAACAAGTTCTCCAATTATGATCCTGCAAGACCCCAAGTTTCCATCATTGGCTTTTATAAAATAAACCATACACCTGAAATCATAAGATAGGTCTAAATGGTCACAGCCAGAATACTCTCCTAACTTTTACAGGACATCATGTACCGATACATATTGCAGACTCTGGAACTTTTCCAAGTTCCAAACAGACGAGGTCCATGCCAATTGCCATTAGAAATAATTCTGTTATAAATATTACACCCTACTTTTCTATTGGCTTATTGCCTCACCTAAATCTGCCATGCTCTCAAGCTTTGCAATAGCTTCAAGGAGGGATTTCTCATGCTCCTGCATACAATGTCAATTTCTGCTAACATTTGATCCTCAAAGAAGGGGAAGCAAAAAGCTCTACTAAAAGGAAATGCTGACGAGTACATAACACATATATTCATGTTTTTGTATTTAAGTTTGGTTTCAAAGCATTCAGTCCAGTTGTTCATCTAACTATTGCGATGTGGGAAGTAGTTACATCTTTCATTACATGAATAGAGAAAAAAAAAAGGTTTCATATGTAATGGTAATCTCTTGAATGGCGACATATATCCAACAATGGAAATGGAAAGGAAAATAGTCACCTGTGTCATCAAACTCTCTGTAAATATCACGTTTTTATCTCAAGATTGGAAAACAATATAAAAGCTAAAAATATTACTTAACGAAATGGAATCAGTCACAAAGCAACTACAAAAAATCATGCAACAATCAGTTACCTTATCCGGAAACTAAATTGTACATGAATAGAGAAAAAAAAGGTTTCATATGTAATGGTAATCTCTTGAATGGCGACAGATATCCAACAATGGAAATGGAAAGGAAAATAGTCACCTGTGTCGTCAAACTCTCTGTAAATATCACGTTTTTATCTCAAGATTGGAAAACAATATAAAAGCTAAAAATATTACTTAACTAAATGGAATCAGTCACAAAGCAACTACAAAAAATCATGCAACAATCAGTTACCTTATCCGGAAACTAAATTGTTGTATCATGTGGGAACCAAATCGTTGTACGTATCCCTGTAATTCATCCCATTTGTGATGAACATAACTGCAATAGAAACTAGCAATATGACAAAACATAAACTGAAAGCGAGCATCTTGGGGTTCATCTTTTTCTAGACATTTACACGCGGTTTCCTTCTTCCTTCTGCCACTTCATCAAATAAGGCATTATCAGCCTCCACTGGATGGCCATCCGTTGAAGATACAGACTCTGTCTTATGACAGGAATGCGATTGGCGGACCTGGTCGGCTTGAAATGTAGCTTCTTCAACATTGTTCTGCCAATCAGTCATGTTAGCGGCTTCTGAAGACTTCCATTCACAAAATTCCAGTTTGAGATGTCCCTGAATTTTGTTTAGTGGGCTAAGTTCGGCTCTGTTGGAATTCTGGCTATTTCGATCACTAGATTCTTCATCCGAGATATTGCTCTCAGCATCCTGGTTTTGAAGAGACTGCATTAGCTTTATGGGAGATGTGAAAATCTTGATGTCATCTATAGTAACTGTTGGATACTTTTGGGGAAAGAAGAGGAAAACAAAACACATGTCAGGAGCCAAAAGTCAAATAAATGCCAGACATTTAAACTCTTGCAAACGAGAAATGGGCGAACATTATCAGGGAAAATTTTTCTAAGAAAATCTCGGTGTTATCTACAATAAGCATGAGATGACGCTTTTTCTAAGCAGAATTTGATGCTACAGAAAACAGCAATGCTGAACCCCATAACCATCTTGCGAACAGAATATGGCTTAAGACACTGGGTAAAGCTTATTTAACTGAAAAAGCAAAATTTCCAACCCTCATATAACACATCTGTTTGGCGCTTGAATTATATTTCTCACTTGTAAAACTGGAATTTGGTTTATATCGCAACCGTGGTTCAGCTAAAAATAAAATCCTTAAAAGGAAATGGTATTTCTTTAGATCATGTACCTTTGGGGTATCATTTTCTGCCTCCAAAATTTCAGAATTTGAACCAAACCCAGTAAACTCTTCAGAAAGTACAGTCGAAGCTAGAATCAATAAAACCTGTATGCCCATCTGTCATGCTTGAAGAATAAGGACCATCTTTCAAGGAAACATCTACACTCTACAGCACTATGAGTGTCCATCCAAAGCCTATGAATTGTAGGCCTTCCAAAGTTGCAGTATGACTGAGCAGACAAAATGGGTGATGTAGCAGAAGAAGTCACTATCTCAGATTCAGGTGTTACAGACCTAGGAGAGTGGTTACAGGTGATTGTGGACTCTGCACTGTATGGACTCATGCTATGATCGATTTTTAGTTTCTTCACTAGTACAATGGTTCTTGCATTTAGAAGAGCCTCGGTGGCAGCACTCCTTACAAACTGGTCAGAGCGGCATTTCTCCAAGAAGAGGAGAATTTGCTCCATTTTGGAACAAATGCTACTTGGGTCTACATGTTTCAAAAAGGAGTTTATTAGTTGGATTGCGTGCAAGTGCTTCTGTGCAGATATTTAAGTTTCCCCAGGTCCACATATGTCGATAGTCAATCTTATAAGTGACAAAGCATATCCCTCTAGGATCAATGGATTGCACGTTGCAAGAGACATTACAAGACCCATGTGAGAATGAGTCTGTGTTGCCTTCTCTTCAAGAGCTCCACATAAATTCAAGCAAACCATGTTCACTGTCTGGTTAGAAGCAAATCTCCAATCATCAGATTCCACAATAGCTTTCAAACAAAGGGCAGCACCAGAAGCTAAGAATTCATGACGTCCCATTAGAACTTCCGACAGGGGCCGAGCAAGAGAGTCAATAATAGACGACTTTTCATTGTCGGGAGACAAAGGATCCATTCCATAATGTGCAATGGCAGGTAAAACATTCTTGCAGGCTTTCAAGAGCTCCAGATAAATTTAAGCAAACCATATTCACTGTCTGATTAGAAGCAAATCTCCAATCACCAGATTCCACAAGAGCTTTCGAACAAAGGGCAGCACCAAAAGCTAAGAATTCATGACGTCCCATTAGAACTTCCGATAGGGGCCGAGCAAGGGAGTCAATAATCGACGACTTTTCATTGTTGGGAGACAAAGGATCCATTCCACAACATGCAATGGCAGGTACAACGTTCGCACAGGCTTGATGGAGTGTGAAACAACCAGCACTTGAAGTCAAGGTGGAGATGATAGTTGACATGATGTCTCGGATATGGGGAACTATATTCTTTCCATGAACACGAGCAAGGACTTCATAGAGAGAGATGATGTGCTTGTACGATGAAGAATTTGATTTTGTAGATTCTGAGACTTGGGCTACAAGCTCCTGCTTCAGCAGTGGACTGACGCTCCTCCTTATTGAAGAAGCTGAAAGAAGAACTGCGAAAGCGGACCAACAAATGCACAGTGAGAATCTGAATCATATGCATCATTTAGTCAAGTGTAGATTAATATCAACTTATCTATCACCGATTAAAAATATGTTTAGATCTCATTTATGACATTGCAAAAAATAAAAATTCAGATGTGACGGGAAAATTGATTGGTTAGGGAAAAAAGTAGGTGGCTAAAACTGTTAATATGTCAACAGGCCAAAACAATCACATAGCCCAGTAAATGTACGCATATGTGTGGCTAAAATACATAAAAATTCAAAGAAAATGTGTCTTTGTTTGTGAAACTCAACACTACATGGTGGCCCTAAGGATCCTATTGAGTCAGCCATGGATAATAAGGTGACATGCTGCCATATGGAATAGGATATTCTGGATTCACAATGGAAGTAAATGATTAAGACAACTTTGCAAACTACTTAAGCTTCAGACACATTCAAATTTGGTTGTCCATCATAATCATATCTTATAAACTGTTCCAGCTCACACATCTCCAAGTTTGAACCAGAACCTTTGGTGATTGTTTTGCACAACTATGTTTTTCCTGCTACATAAGTTTGCCATCCTCTTGACTTTTCTATCTTCAAGAGTCCAATAGCCACTTACCTTTCCCATATTGCTTTGTTTCATAAGATATTTTTATGAGGTACATATAAAGCAAAAGTGGATAGTTTATTTGCTATAAGAGAGTCAGACATATCATGCTTTGAGACGGCTTGTTGACAAAATGAACCGTTTGACCTTGAAATTAAATAACACTATAAGTTGGACTGAAGAGTAATGCACCAAAAGAAAAATCAACAACATACCTTGCTTTACGTCTTCTGAAAAGTGACCAAGATCTCCTTCAAGGTGTTTCATTTGGCTATTGATCTACAACAAAGTCAATTAGAGAAGAAAAAGGGAAAGAAATTTTATCAGACCAAGTCCACCTACTGTAGAGGAATGAGACAGTTTTAATTGCTAGCAGAAGCAAAAGCTTGCATAAACGGACCACATTACTGGACGCAGGAACAGAATTAACAGAAACAAGTTCTCGAAGAAAGCAGATTTACGAGATCATAGGCCTGTTTAGCCAGCATAACTTTCCCCGTGCAGAGGCTCAACGCGTTCTCCTGGTTCGCTTCGATCTCCTTCTTCATCTTCTCGATGAATTCATCGTCCTCAGGGTGCCCTTTCTTATTACTTTGAGAAAAGTGAACGAGGCAGTATTTAGTTTGCTCCATACTCTGATTAATCATGGCTGAAAAATCCAAAAAATAAAAATAAATGCGTAAAATGATCTCCATGAAGAGCAAAACAAACTAAAATTTAGAACCCGTAGAACAACCGAATTCATTTGTGTTTTGTGTTGAAAATTTGGGTCTCTTTGTACCCTGCGATCTCTCGTCCAATTCTCGCATGTTGTTGAGTAGCCTCCGCAGTGTGCTCGAATCTGGCAACGCAAAGAACAGGGGAAAGCACTAAGAAATCTAACGAAAACGAGAAAAATAGTTCCAAATATTTCGAAAGTCCTGATTTAGAGAGGTACGGAGAGGAATTATGGCTTATTTTACGTTCGAGGTAGTCGTTCAAGAAGACGCCCGCGCTTGGGATGGCCATTCCGTCTCTTCTCTAGCTTGTCGACCTAAAAGGAGCGAAACGACGTTGTAACCGGTGAAGATCGTGAACTCGGAGCAGCCTCGCCGGAGAGTAGAGAGACTCCGGTTGAGGAAGGTCGCGAAATTGAGATCGAAAAGAAGTTCTCAACAATGTGTCGCCGGGATGCGTGTTTTTAGACTTTAGGGATGGCGGGACGATGCGTCATGCATGCGGATCTGGATCTAATTACTGTCTGTGGGTATGCCCGACCGCTCCTGCTGTTCCGAGTCCGACCATATTCCTTATTTACCTTATTTACCTCTACTTGGAATGATGCCTATACTTGTTAAAGCCGTTCCAATTGTTATTTTGAATGTACTATTAAAATTCAAATAAATAATTAATGATTAAATAATAATAATTTTTAATTTGATGAAAACATGATACCCATAAAATTCTAACTAAATGCACATAAAATTATGGTTTTACCCCTTCTTGGACTAGAGAATTACATAAAAAGTGCCCTGCTTAATTTAAATTTTCATGTGAATCTTAATAAATTTAGTTCTGAAAAAAAAAATCACATAAAAAATGTGTAGAAATAAAATTAACTGAAAAAGTTTGCTCAAATTTAATTCCCTTAAGTAATAAATAGATCACTTCCTTTCACATAAATATTTTTAGGGCCCGACCCAACCTGGGCACCCAACTAAATGCACACAAAATTATGGTTTTACCCCTTCTTAGACGAATGAATTTTATTTACATATAAAGTACCTGCTTAATTTAAATTTTCATGTGAATCTTAATAAATTTAGTTCTGAAAAAAAAATTTAAATCACATAACAAATGTGTAGAAATAAAATCAAAGCTTATGGATGCATCGATTCAACCTTAAACTATAAAGGAAAGAAGAAAAGTTTTAGCTCTCACTTACAACAGTGAAATACTCCTCTAAAATTGTTGTCCATGTACTCACTTATGAAACATTGTTGCTTTTAGAATTCAACATTTCCAATGTTTAATGCATCTTCTAAACGCTCTACTCTTGTGTAGTATCTTCGACTTCCACTCCTACCCTCATAGTCGAAGAAGAAGCTGTTAGAAGAGCCTTTGGTTGCCGAAAGTCAGAAGTCGAGAGCCGTTAGGTTGGCCGGTTTTCTAGCCCTCGCGCCGCCCGGAAGTTGTCTCTGTAATGACTACAGCTTTCATCTGTGGGTTCCTTGCTATTGTCGAAGGCTCGATTTTAGTGGTGGGAGTTGATGTTTTAATGGTTATCTTGCAGGTTAATTCTCTATGCTTCCTGTTTAGAAGGGTCGGATCCCGTTCGTCTGTTCGAGAAGAGGGTGAATGCGAAAAGAGTAGTAGATCTCAACAATTTACTGCTCCAAAAATATCCTTGAACCAAACTCATGATGAACATGTACTAGAGATGCATTCCAAACTCTCTTCCAACTAGGGAAGGCTGTTCATCAAGAGATTTTGAATCTCCAATTGTGATCATGAAGCCTGCGAAGTACATTGACAAGTACAGCATTGCCACTTCCGTCATCCAGCGACAGTTTGTCTTTCCCAGTGACCAGAAGATTGATGGGAGATTTGCAGCGAGTTAACAACAGAGAGAGCTCCAGGCAACCGAAGGATTTAACTCCCATAGCTAATGGTAGAGAATCTTCAATTCGAGTTCAGGCATCTGTTACTAAGAAACTGAGCACTACATCTGAAGATAACATCCAGAGGACTCAAAAGTCTCAGACACGACCACTACAGATCTCTCAACAGTTAAACAGAGATAACACTGGCAGTTCTTCAAGGACTTCAGTCTTTAAGTCCTCGACTGCTACAGAGAACGAAAGACGCAGAAAGGAAGGCTAGGAATACCTCCTTGCTAGATTCTAGCAAGCCCCGGAGGCAGCCTCGGCCACGACATGATTTTGGACATAAAGGTGGCAAGCATACAACTGATTGAGTGCATTGTTCAGTACCACCAGAAGATCAGACAGGCGATTTTAGCAGTGATACGACAAGACAAATTAGCCAGCAAGGAGATCAAATATCTGTTTTTTCAGATAGTAGTATGAGTTCTGCATCACAAGTAGACGTGGAAATGACAAGTGCAGATTGTTCCTTAGTGGCAGACTGTGGTTTGCAGACTTCATCTACAATCTTCAACAAGAAAGAGAAGGTACTTTCTTAGCTTAAGATCAATATGTATGGATAGCTGTGTGTAAGAGTGTACAGAAATCTATGTGCATTTTACTACACTTCCTGCCTTTATGCATGTATACTACTATTAGAAGTTTACGTATTCCTGCCTCTGTATTTTATTTGAATTTTGCTTCTTCTATTTATAGAACATGGAGGTGTCATCAGTCCTGAGTGATGAAAAAAGATTGATGGATTTAGGAGGTGCACAGCCTGAAGGCCCTGAACAGCAGAGTCCAGTTTCAGTCCTAGACCAATCTTTTTACAAAGAGGATACCATGCCTTCACCTGTTCCACTTTCATGCCCCTTCCAAGGTGAGTTATGCAACTTGACTTCCTAACATTCCTTGTTGTTAGATGTTTCGTTTTCTATATTGCATGTGTAGCAATTAATAATCAAACAAAGGTCTTTCTAGCAAAATGAACAAAAAAAAATTCTTCATAATCAATTTCATAATTCATATTCATGTTAATATCCTTTGGCAACAAATCTTGTTGCAATTTTTCCAGATTGTCATAATTCTAAATTTTAAAATTACAAACTCTAGTTTTCTTTACTTTAGGTAGATCTCGAATAATTGATTGTTTTTGCTCCACAAGGATTATTCTCGGCTCCATTGTGTGAATTCAGCCCATCTTGAGAGCAAGATCAATAGTTGAGACAAGGAAAAGAAATTCAAATTTAATTTGGAAATGAATACATGAACAAAAAGATAAAAATAAAAATACAGAAAGCAGAAGAGGAAGACTGAGTTACACATTTATCATATATATAGGATATGTTTACATCACACACACACACACACACACACACACACACACACACATATATACATATATATGCATAGAATTTCTGACAAAGGGTACACAATTTTCTTTATGGCAGCAAAAAGGAACCACGTAAGAGGTATCAGTGAGCTTAGTAGTTTTTTTTGCAAAATTTATATCGTCACTATTAACTTAGGACCTCAATGTCATGTTTTGTGCTCAGGTTTATGCCTGCATAATTTTACCAGGAGTAAGATATGTACAATCATTTCTTCTGCATGATGTAGTTGATGGCATACAACCGCACACACAAAAGATCACAATACATTTTGCAAGTAAATATGTTCATAACTTCAATTAAAGGCTTGATGCTCAACATACGCACGTTCTTCTGAGGACAGAGACCAAGAATTTGGTAGGAGTAAGCTCTCCGGGATGTGCATGCAGTAACGACTGACAACCAATATGTCAATTGCGTATGCGCCGTTTTATTCTTATTGTATATGAAGCATGAAAAGGGGCTCGTGGAGGATGTCATGCCTTGGCACTGTCATGCAACCTCAGTATGGCCTTTTAACACCTTTCTCTTGCGAATTCAATACTGGCTGAGGCGTGACTGCCTGGTGGGGTGGCTGGAATAGCTAGCTAGGTTTCCTCCCCATTCACTCTAAACAGTTGTCTTCATAATAACATTACATACTGGGATTGAACAAAAACACAGAATGGCGATTCAGCTGAGAGAAAAGGACGAAGACTGAAGGGAGAGGCATGTGCAAAAAAGTATTTTCAGTTTCATACCCACGGTTATACTAAAGATCTTTCTTTGAGTTCACAGGCTAGCTACGAGGTTGAAGAGTCTATATTACAGAAACAGACTCATAAGGTGAAGTAGACTACCTTGCGTTTTGTTGACATATGTTGTATTTGGGTCACCTATCCAGGTCTGGATCTGGACCAGATCCAGTGTGTTACTGTTATGGCCCTACTTAACCTATGTAAACCGTAATTTCTGTGTGTAAATGAAAATCTAAGAGAGAGAGTGTCTGGTAGCTAATGGGCACCAGTCCTCTTCACCCGTGGTTTTTCCCCTCTTGTTGAGGGGTTTTCCACGTTACATCATCGTGTTTGCTTATTGTTCTACTCGAGTTTTACTATTTCTAAATGGTATCAGAGCCAAGTTGGTTCTCATTTTTCTACCGTACTCGAGTTGGAGGAGGACTGCATCATCACTGTTCAGTTTGGATGGAAGATCCCTTGTCAGCTGTCACCGTTTGGGTGAAGATCCTCCGTGCGTCCCTCTTGGCCACCGTGAAATTCCGGTGGAGGGTTGCTGTCATTAACCATCGCCCGACGCCTGCTCACCCTTCACCTGGTCCATCGCCTGACGTTGCTCCTTCCCCCCAGTGTCGCTCTGCTCTACCCAGCTCCTGCTCCATCGGGTGCTGCTCCATTCACCGTCGCCCTGCTCTCGCCGTTGTTCAACACCCAATGCCTGGTCCATCACCTGAAGCTGCTCCTTCCCCCCAATGTCACCCAACTCTTGCTTCATTGGGTGCTGCTCCGACCAGTGCAGCTTATGCTCCGTCGGGTGCTGCTCTGTCGTCCTGTTGTCTCCCTGCCGTTCTCTGCCATCCCATGGAGCCTGTGGATTGGAGCTCTACCGTTGATCGCTGCTCCATGCCATTCTCTGTCGCTGCTCCCCATCGACCGCTGTCAGTGTCTTCTTCCTGTTGCTGCTAGGGTTGTCTTTGCCTGGACCATTGCTGGACAGTTTTTGGGCCCGTGCTAGAGGACGCCTACCACTGCCTTACTTGCTGCCGCTCCTGTACAACTGTTCTTGTTTCCTTGTTTTTTTTCTGTAGTGTTGAATCGTGATCATAGCAGAATCTTCTTCCTCGACTGTCAATATTGATCAGGCTGAAGTTGGGGCGTCTAGAATTGAGATTCTTCTAGTACAAGTTACTACTATTTGCCTCACCTAGGAAAATTACCTTCAATGGTCTGCGGCTATCACTATGGGGATTGTTGGTTGGGGTTGAATTGCTTATGTAAATGGGAGGAAGGTTGAACCGGCAGAGACTAGTGTTGCTTGGGACACATGGTTTCTCGAGGACAACCAAGTTAAGACTTGGATTTTCAACGCTCTGTCCTCAGTTATATAACCCCTCATTCTTCACAAAAGGACCGCAAGGGATATGTGGGTTATCTTCGAACAGGTGCATGGCCAGAAAAAGAATGATGTGCGTGTGTATCAATTGATCAAAATGTTTATGTTTTATGGCAAGGTGATCTCTCTATGGTAGATTTTTATGCGGCCTTGAAATCTAAGTGGGAGGAACTTGACTACTATTCAGATGACACTTGGAATTGCCCTCAAGACCAAGTGCGTCATTTAGCCAAGGAGTGGAAGAATATAGTTTCTTTTCTTATCAGGATTGAATGACGACTTTGAAGGTATTATAAGTCAAATCCTCAATTTTGGAAAACTGCTTAGTATTGAAGATGTTTACTCTCGTGTTGAAGTTGAAGAGAAAAGATGCCTTGTTACAATTGAGCGAATGGGGGCTCACATTTCATATAATGAGAGGTTGGTTCTTATTAGCTGTGGTCCTATGGGAGCTGTCCGTCCTCCTTGCTAGTGTACTCACTGCAAGAAGACTGGTCATGACATGGATTTTTGTTGGGACCAGCATCCTGAAAAGAAGAATAGTAGAGGGAGGTTATCTAGTGGGAAAAAACATATTTCTGATAGTCCTAACTCTAATGGAGGGAAAACCTCTATCTCTGCTAAACAAATCTGTGAGCTCCGAGCTTACCTTAGTCGGATTGATGTTAGTCAGGCTGAAGCATCTGATGATGTGAAGGTTAACCTTGCTCTTGCCATTTCTGAAGAAAAAGGTAATTCTTATATGGGCGAATGGATTATTGACAGTGGTGCCACCCACCACATGACTGGTAATCCTCAGCTCTTCCATGAGTATAAGCTCTCATCCAAAAAAGAACGTGTTTCTCTTGCCGATGGTTCCTTTACTTTTTGTGGTAGGAAAATGGAGTCTTTCCTTTTTAAACAAATTTTTAGTGCACGATGCCTTACATGTTCCTCATCTTACCTTGAATCTCTTGTCTCTTAGCAAAATTATAAAAGAGCTAAATTGTGAACTTATATTTTTTGCCAATCGTTGTGTCTTACAGGACTTGGTGACAGGAAAGAGGATTGGGATTAGTTTGGTGTAGGCTTATATCGATTACCCATCAGTGTGGCCACCGCTTTTATGATAGCTGTCAACAAAACTGACAAGATGAGAAAGGATTGTCTTCAGTTATTTTTGTATTGGCATGAATGCCTTGGGCATATTTCTTTTGGAATTTTGAAATAGTTATTTCTGAATTTATGTTCTAGTTTGGACATGTCTATGATATCTTGTGATGTATGTCAATTTGCTAAACATGTTAGAGCTTTATACCCTCTTTCCACCAGTCGTGCCAATGAAGTTTTATCTTTTATTCATTCTGATGTGTGGGGGCATTCGAGAATTCATACCCATCAAGGTTTTCAATACTTTATAACCTTTATAAATGATTTCTCAATGAGCACCTTTGTATACTTGCTGAAAGACGGTAGTGAAGTGCCTCATATCATAGAGACCTTCTTTCTTCTTGTGGAGACCCAATATGGCGGATCTGTTAAGACCTTCCAGTCTGATAATGCTTGTGAGTATATGTGTCAATATGTAGAGGATTTTTTTTTGAAAAGGGAGATTGTTCATGAGACATTTTGCAGTTATACCCCTCCACAAAATGGGGTAGCTGAGAGGAAAAATCATTAGTTACTCAATGTCACCAGGGCCCTTCTGTTTCAAAGGAATCTTTCTAAACAATATTGGGGTGATGTTGTTCTCATTAGTGCATATCCAATCAATCGGATGCCTAGTCATGTGCTAAATGGGCAGACTCCTCACTCTATGCTTCCAGAGAGTCATGAACCTTTCCCCTCCCACCTCGTGTCTTTGGATGTGTTTGCTTTATTCATCATCACAGTCTTTATGTTAAAAAACTTAATCCAAGGTCTATTAAGGGTGTTTTTGTTGGGTATTCTCTTACTCAAAAGGGGTATAAGTGTCTTGATCCTACCACTAGTCGAGTTTATGTTACTAAAGATGTCACATTTTTAGAACATATCTCTTCCTTTGGTGAGAATTCTCTTCAGGGGAGAAGTCTATGTCAGGGGAGTCAGGAGATTTAATTTACAGATGTTTTGGAGTACAAACGAGAAGAGTGTCCACCAGTTGTAGATGTGCTTGAACATAAGAGGAATGAAGGGTGTTCCGTTGGGATGGAAGAGGAACATAATCGCTTGTTTAGGCAGGTGTACTCTAGGCAAAGAGTTCATACAGATGAGGTGACTGATGGTGAGAATTATACTCCTAATCCCAATGCCACTTCTTCCTTGGATGACCAATTGAGAAAGATATTCAAACATAAACTGAAAATGAAGAGCTTCCCATTGCCCTGAAAAAGGGTGTCAGGTCATAAACTCAACACTCTATTGGTAACTTTGTATCATATTCTAGTCTGAGCAAGGATTACAAATGTTTGTATCATTTCTTTCTTTGGTTGTGATTCCCAAGACTGTTACAAAGGCACAGAGTCATCCCAAATGGACTCATGCAATGCAAGAAAAGATGGAAGCCTTGAGTAGAAACAAGACATGGGAAGTAGTAGAGATCCCTAAAGCGTCTCATCTGGTTGGATCCAAGTGGGTCTATACCATTAAGTACAAACTAGATGGGAATGTAGAGAGGTACAAAGCTTGCCTGATTGTCAAGGGGTTTAGTAAAAAATATGGGATTGACTACTTGGAGACTTTCGCTCCTGTTGCAAAGATGAAAACTATTAGAGTTACCATTTCTCTAGTAGTGTTGAAGGAGTGAAAGATGTACCAACTTGATGTTAAGAATATTTTTCTCAATGGAGATCTTGAAGAAGAAGTGTATATGTGTATGCCCCCAGGATATGAGAAACTGGGAAAATGTTGCAAACTGAAGAAAGGTTCATATGGGCTCAAGCAGTCTCCCCGAGCATGGTTTGAACGTCTTAGATCTATAATGAGCCAACATGGCTACAATCAGAAAAACAGAGATCATACTCTGTTCGTAAAAAGGAAGGAGGGTTACGGTTACTCTGTTGTTAGTTTATGTTGACGATATGATTGTTACAAGCGACGATAAAGATGAGATAACAAGATTAAAAGGTTTACAGGATGCCGAATTTGATCTCAAGGACCTAGGCAAACTAAGATATTTTCTAGGCATTGAAATTGCTAGGTCTGGTACGACCCTTGTGCTGAATCAAAAGAAGTATACCTTGGATTTACTGAAGGAGACAGGAAAACTAGGGTGTAGACAAGCTTCTACTCTTCTGGATGCTGGACACAAACTCAATATTAAGGATGGAGAACCAATTTGTGAAGAGGCTAAGGGGAGGTATCAACGACTGGTTGGAAGATTGATCTACCTCACTCTGACTAGACATGATATCACCTTTGCCATGAATATGATGAGTCAGTTCATGCACGTGCCTGCAGATACTCACCTGAAGGTTGTCGACAGAATCTTGTGTTACTTGAAGAGGAATCCTGGCAAGGGGCTTCTATATGTGAAACAAGAGCCGATTGAGATTGAAGGGTATTCAGATGCAGACTGGGCAGACTGTGTTGATACTAGAAGATCTACTTCAGGGTACTACGTTTACTTGGGGGGAAATCTTGTTGTGTGGAGAAGCAAGAGATAAGATGTTTGTTCCCGCTCAAGTGCAGAGGCTGAATATATGGTTGTTGTTATTGGAGTGTCAGAATTACTGTGGTTGAGAGTATTACTGACTGATATTGGGATAGAGATTGAAGGACCTATGAAGATGTACTGTGATAACAAGTCTACAATCAATCTGGCCAACAACTTTGCGTTGAATAACCGATCAAAGTATGTTGAGATTGACCTTCACTTCATCCGAGAGAGAATTGATGTCTGAGAGTTGATTCTACCATATATGAAGTCTGAAGACCAAACCGTCGATGTTCTGACTAAAGCCTTACCTTTGACTCAATTTGAGATAAATGTATCTAAGTTGGGCATGTTTGATATGTATGCCACACTTGAGGCGGAGCGTTGACATATGTTGTATTTGGGTCACCTATCCAGGTCTGGATCTGGACCAATTTAGTGTGTTATTGTTACGGCCTAATTTCTGTGTGTAAATGAAAATTTAAGAGAGAGAGTGTCTGGTAGCTAGTGGGCACTAGGCCTCCTCACTCGTCATTTTTTCCCTCTTGTTGAGGGGTTTTCCACGTTACATCCGTATTTGTTCATTGTTCTAGTCGATTTTACTGTTTCTACAAGTTCTATGATGTTGATCCTTACCAGAACCTCAGACCTGGCAGCCATGCAAACACGTCTTGTTTATGCACATCCATGTTGAATCCCATGTGCACAACCAATCTTCATTTTCTCATCAAAAAACTATGCAGTGGTTGACCCAGACATGAACCACATATATGAGCATTGACCAAGGAATTCAAAACAGATCATATTCAGAAAACTCGGAGGAGAAAAGGAAACCCAAATACTAGCTTGCGTAATTCAGAGAAAATGAATCTGGACTATTAGAAACACATTCAATCCAACATTCAGATAATAATCCTGCAGAAAAACACATTCTCCTCCTCATTTCATGCAAGAGGCTCACCAATTATGATCCTGCAAAACCCTAAGTTTCCATCATTGGCTTTTATAAAATAAACTATACACTTGAAATCATAAGATAGGTCTAAATGGTCATAGCCAGAATACTCTCCTAAATTTCACAGGACATCATGTTCCAATATATATTGCAGACTTTGGAGGCCTTCCAAGTTCCAAAAGATGAGGTCCATGCCAATTGCCGTTAGACATAATTCTGTTATAAATATAACACCCTACTTTTCTATTGGCTTATTGCCTCACCTAAATCCGCCATGCTCTCAAGCTTTGCAATAGCTTCAAGGAGGGATTTCTCATGCTCCTGTATACAAAGTCAAGTTCACATGGATGTCAATTTCTGCTAACATTTGATCCTCAAAGAAGGGAAAGCAAAAACCTCGACTAAAAGGAAATGCTGACGAGTATATTAGGAAGAGGGTTTTACTTTGAGAATCAACTTGGCCTTCTCCAGCAAAGCAGGATTAGGGTTTTCCACTCCACATACCCTCTCAACCTATCCAACATAATTACAGCCAGAAACTGAGTAATGCTCAACCAAGTCAAATGAACAATCTACCACAAACCAATGTACAAAAAGGGGAGGAAGATACCATCCCCTCTTTGGCTAGAGATGGCAAAGGAGTGTGCTAAATCCTTGAAAGGAAAAACTCCAAATTGAATTAACAATCTTCGAGAGAATTCATGTATTAATGTACAATCTGCACAACAAATCAATAAAAATTGAGAAACAAAAACAAAAACCAAGAATTTTAATGGCTTGTTCTCTACATGAGGTAATCATTTTGGACCCCAACAAATAATTTAAATAATAAATGTGAAATGTTTGACATTGGATGCTAGCTTGCGCTGTGTTATTGAAAAATACACAGAAATATAGAGAAAACGTAGATGCTATACTCTGACACTGTGTAAATGTTTGTGTTCTTGTTTACCCATAAATATCATATAATGAGAGAACCATCGCATACTCAGGCTCAACAACTACTCTACAAGTTGAGCATCTTGTCATGACCTGAAAAACTTAAATCCATCTGACAGCATGCTGAACCCTTAATCTATAGGTGAAAAAATAGTCAACCTTCTTGAGATGACTTCCGCTGGAACATTTTTCTTGGCTTCTATGTCATGAATGCTTGACATGTTAGCGTCTAAGAATTTGTGAACCTCTTGTCTATGACCAAAAACACAGCTAACAACTGTCCTGGTCCAGCAGCCAAGAATGGTCAAGTCAATTGACCTGGGCTAGAGGAATGAGAAGCCAGTACATGATAAAAAATTTCATGCATTTTCTGGAAGTGATCCACTTGATAAAGTAATCAAACAAGAAACTTTATTGCTTCAAGATAAAAGCAATGCCCAGGCTATCTAGAGAATAGCCAAGTCCTGTGTTAGTCTATGCTGAAAGGATCTTGAAGCATATTTGGACAACCCATTATTCAATTTCCACCCTATTGTGACTAGAGAAAGCAATAATCATACTATAGTCAAGTACATGAACTCCTGCAAGGCATGGAGACCAGTGCCCGTCTGACAGTGCTTCATTCAAGTTACTTATGACTCCCAAGGGCCACAACATTCAATGCCAATAACCTTTAGTTAAGCAGATGGTATGGCAACCTGTTAATCCGTATATTTTAGTTAAACTCTGGCTGCTTTCATCTAAACAATCCATGAGTTTACTTTGATAATTCATATTAAACACTGCATAGAGCATTAAAATATTGAAAAGTAGACTTTTCATTTTTAGGAAACATGCATTATGTGTTTTCTGCAATGTTGTAAAAGGTTTATCGTAACATGTATCGGTTGGCCCGACCTATACACTGTATGATAACGTAGCGTAGCATATCGTAAATGAATTTTTTAATTCATAAAAAATTTTTAAAAAATGTAAAAAATAGAGAAAAAATCGGTAAAATCTGGAAAAATAAAGAAAGTTTCAGAAAAAATGTGTTCTATATAAAAAAGCTCATCACATCATTCATAAGCCACAATATATTAACAACACATTTAGAAATTAGAAATAAAAAATTCATAATAACATAATAAGTGTCTATCACAAGTTTAATGTTTAAACTTTAAAGTGTTCTAGATTACATTACAAGTTCACAACATATAATATATCATGATTATCATCATTCAAGGTCGCGTCGTCCCCATGGGGCCATGAGTAAACCTTCTTCTCCAACAGCGAGTTCTCCCTTAAGTCAATGATTTATCACATAAATGGGCAATTTTTGTAGAAAAACTAGTAAAACTTCCCCCTCTCACAACTTTTAGACATGTTTAGAAAGATGAAGCAAGAGGTTCTTTTGTAAAAAAATACAAAAATTCATTTTATCCATGTATTGTATGATACAGGGGTGTATCGGCTATATCGTATGATATGGCCCCCATATCGCATGATATGATGATACGCGTACGATGTGTTGTGTATCGTAGGCGTATCATATAGGTTTTTTGAAACCTATACAATACTTATCGCATGATACGGGTCTGTATCATGCGATATAAATAACACTGGTTTTCTGTAACTATGTAACATAGTTTTGCCAGAAAAATCCATTAGTTGCAAACTTGCCCTTCATCGTTGGGTGCATAGATTTCCATACAACATCATACTACTTTTAGAATGCCATAAATCATAATGTCAGTTAACCACATATTCATTGACTCCCAGCATTTTTAGACAATGAAACCATCTTATTAAGTTCTTACACACTAGAAAAGTTATATGTTTCCTAGCCTCCCTTTTAGTTGGAACATTTAATGAGAGCTACGGAATTCTTAAATTCATAGTGAACCATGAGTATGGAGGAGTCGCCGTATATAAAAACTGCTAATATCACAATGCTGTATGAAAACTATCCATTGCAAAAAATAACACAGGCACTTATTGTTAAACAAAATTCACCTCAAGTTTTAAACTTAGAAATCAATTAGGCATAAAAGGCATGGTTATTGGATTAATTCTTCAAAAATTAAATGTTACAATAAATAATAGAAGCACTTTTCAAAAAAAAAATTCACCTGAAGATGTGTCAAGAATATCAGTCAAGTAGGAAAGTCATGCCTACTGGACCAATTCTAATTTGATATATTGAATTCAGTCATAAATAACCAAATAAGTACACAAGGATTTCAGTACCGAAAGAAAGGGCAAAAGTCATTGAACTAGATGGCCATGCAATCACCTCACCTCATGAATGATCACGAATCTCAATCCTGTTTGCTACTTTCTTCAAACCATCACCCATAGAAGGGGCATAATGCTTGCCAGGACGTACTTTAAGTGAATCCCTTCCTTTACCTGTAACAGCCAC
Organism: Nymphaea thermarum; assembly: GCA_011799765.1. Classification (NCBI taxonomy): domain Eukaryota; kingdom Viridiplantae; phylum Streptophyta; class Magnoliopsida; order Nymphaeales; family Nymphaeaceae; genus Nymphaea; species Nymphaea thermarum. The sequence continues at coordinate 137,691 of JAANDH010000785.1, read as the reverse complement.
CTCTCTGGTGTGCCCCATGGATTTTACAGATTGTCCAACATTTCCTTCATTGACAAGTGCACCTTCACTCCAGTGTTTGTCTCTTAAACGTGCCTTATCATAGTAAGCAACCATAATAAAATACCTGCATGAGTCAAAGGCACAAAGGTTCAAGACACATATCATGGAGATTACACAAAAATTGCAATAAGTGAAAGGAAGTGCAATACACAAACATATTTGAGTTGATAATATATTGAGGCTCCAAGCAGAAATAGTAGTGTATAAACGACAGGACATTGTAACAAGCTACAAAGAATGCAGCATGAAAAATATCTTCACTGTTATGGTGAACATACACTATACAGTAAGGAGTCATTTTTATTGGTTGTAAGCCTGCAAAAGGTTGTAGATGAGCCATATAATTTGGAGAAGCTGATGGAAGCATGGATGACAATTGAACGCGAGGTAAACAGTTTGGAGATGCTGTGAAATGGGTCATCTTTAGTTTCTTGTGAGCATTCACAAGTGTTGGACCAGGCACCAAACCAGATGCATAAGTGGCATTTGGCAACAGCTCATGTGAGCCTTTAGTTCTTTTCTCCACTCCTGATTCAACGTATTGGAAATGTCAAAGAATATTTCTGAAATATTAGAAAGTTAGAGAGGATGTCTTTAAACATTTTCTTACAATTGTTGGACTATTTTTGTGAAGTGTTTACAGCCAGCCCTAATCTCTTTTAAAAGAGATTAGGGTTACATTAATGGATTAATCCTTTTGGCTCTCTCTCTCTCTCTCTCTCTCGTTCTCTCCTTTCCTCAACATCTCTCTCATCTCTCTAAATCTGCAACATGGTATCGGAGCCCTAGATCTAAGACTGTGCTATCTAGGGTTTCACATTCCTTCCTTCATCTCTTGCCTCTTCCTCCAAGCTAGGGTTCATGCCTATATTTTTCTGCTGATTTCAAGAAAAGCAAGAAATCTGTTTGGTAAAAGGGGCTAATCACGTTTAACATGTAGAAACGTGATTAGCACCCTTGTGTTGTTGTTGCTGTGGAAGACATGGAGAAACATTGTTGAAGTTGCTGCCATGGAAGAAGATGGTGGATCTGATCAGGATGTATCAAATCTGAGTTTCTATTGCCGTGGAAGAATATCTATGTCGCTTAGATCTGTTTATCAGATCTGATTTTCTGCTACTGTGAAGAAAATCTATGAAGTCGTGTATCTGCAACATCTTAACAGATCAACGACCTCAACCTAAACAGATCTGATTTTCTGATTTTTTGATGTCGTGAAAGCAGATCTGTGACGTTATATATCAGATCTGCCTTTTGCTGTTGTGTGTGGAGTCACGTTACTATTTGAAGATGCAGTTTTGAGGTGAGGAGCAATATCTGCAAATCGTGAATGTGGAATCAGCAAAGTGACACTTTGTGAGGCGTGGACTGCTACTAATCGTAAGTACAAGATATTTCAGTTGAGGTCGTTGATCTCTTTGTCGTGTGGACAACAAGTTTTATGAGAAACTGTTGTGTTTAGGAGTAGCAGCAGTCTTTTGCCATTGGGTGAAGAAGTTTAGTCATTGACTGAAACAGTTGGTTCCATATTGTTGTCTGTTTTATATATTTTCAGATCTACTTGTTTGAGAAAGTTTCAGATATTGCTTCCTATTTGAGATATTGTTTCCTGTTTGAAAAAGTTTCAGTTTGTCATTGGAGTCACAAGCCTCTATTTCAAATTTGTCTGTGTTGCCTTTGATCCTTCATCTCTGATATTAGTGGACAACAACATCCTAGACTCTTAACTTGTACACCAGTCGGGTTTTCTTCATTTACTATGGCATATAACGGTAAATCTGAGGGCTCTACTGAATACAAGATGGCTGAAAATTCCTTCTCCTATGGAACCACGATCAAGCTTAATGGTTCAAATTATGAAATATGGTCCAGGGTGTTCATAATGTCTATGGCTGACCATATGAAGAAATATATTTTTGAGGAGGATGAACCTACTGAGAAAAAAGGAATATATGTTGCATGGGATGAAGATAATTACATTGTTATGTCTTGGATTTGAATAGTGTGTTGTCTCATATAGCCCCAACTATTGCATATTATAGGCCAACGAGATGTGGTCTTTCTTGAGGAAGACATACTCACAAGATCATACAATTGGAAGAGGAGTTATGCAACATACAGCAAGGGGGTCAGGACCTATCTCAGTATTTTGCTACATTGACTACTGCATATGAATGATTAAAGACTCTTCGTCCACCTTGTCAGCATTGTTATGAATACTCTGTGGCAAAGTCTCAAATTCTTACAGGCAGTGATCTTCTAAATTTAGCAAACACATATAATAGGCTGAGTCATCTTGCAGTCACTCTTTCTCAGAATATGCATGACACACCAGTCTCTGCACTTGCAATATCAAGAGGATGGTGCCCTAGTTCGTTTGGTGGCACTAGGGGACGTGAGACAGGCTGTGGTGTAGGACGCAACAGATTTCAATGTTCTTATTGTGGCAAAGTTGGTCATCTAGAGGATCGTTGTTGGGACAAGCATCCTCACCTCCGTTCGAGCGTCTCCTCTAGACGTGGTGGAGGTAGAATCACCACGGGTAAATGTCATTCTTCATCCCAAACAACTCATTCAAAGGCAACAATATCAATAGTTGAGTCTTCTATTGACCCTTCTATATTTATGTCATATTCTCTTAACTTAAGTAAATATGAATATGATTGTGTTCTTGCAAAGAAGTCTGCCTCTACATCTGCCAATGCCACTGTTATAGACTCAACATTCTCTGTTGGTACTCCTACTGACGATCCAGGTATGACATGGATGATAGATTCTGGTGCTTCTAGACACTGTTGTAATCAATCATAGAATTTTTCATCATTTGTCAGATTCCCTACATCACAACATGTTAGGCTGGCTGATGGCATGTTGTCCCCTGTTTTGGGTAGTGGTGATATCTACATTCCACATTTAGGCACTATTACAAATGTGCTATATGCTTATCAATTTTCTGTTAACTTGTTATCTGTTAAGCAGTTAGCTACTGACTTACAATGTAACATCATTTTTTACCCTAACTCTTGTTCTTTTTAGGACTTACCAACTGGGAAGATGATTGGTGGCGGCCATGAACGTGAGGGACTTTATTTTCTGTCAATCCCAGTTGATGTTGTTGCATCTTCAGTCCCTTCGAAGCCTTCTCCTTTCCAATGACATCTCAGAGTGAGACATCAATCAATACCAAAACTTTGTCGCATGTTTCTAGATATTCCTGCATTAGAGTCATTCTTATGTGATGCTTGTCAGTTGGGCAAGCATACATGGAGCAGCTTTCCTTCGAGTCAGAGTTTGTCTAGTCGGAATCCGTTTGACCTCATTCATGTGAATGTATGGGGTCCTAGTCGAGTCTCTTTTCGGTTATGTTTCCGATACTATCTTGTTTTAGCTGATGATTTTACTAGAGTCAATTGGGTTTTTTGTTAAGGGAAAGATATGAAATCATATGTATTCTTCAGAAATTCGTCAATGAAATAAAAACTCAGTTTGGTCTCATTGTCAAAAACATTCACATTGATAATGCTCTTGAATTCAAGATGTTACCTTCTTTAAGTCTCGTTCTTATTATTGCCCGTCAAGTCCATCTCCGTCTGAGATGCATGTACCTGTACTTATTCTTATTCCACCAATGCCACTTGAGTCATTTCCACCATCTCAACCTAGGTCACATGAACGTTTCCTTGATCCTCCGTTGGTTTACACTCGTCTAGGTCCCTCTCTCAGCCGTCCACCAACATTATCTCAAGAGGTACGCTACACTAATAAGACTGACTCAGGTTTAAATGATGACCATTCTGCAACAGATCTCCCTATTGCCATTCGCAAGGGCAAGTGATAGTGCACACTACATCCTATTTCTGATTTTGTCTCTACTGACTGTCTGAGTACAAGTTTTGTGCAGTTTGATCAAGCTCTATCTAGTCATGTTATCTCATCTTCTCACCATCACACTCAATTAGATCCACATTGGCAACAAGCCATGCAGGAGGAAATAGACGCTCTTCTTTCTCAGGAGACTTGGAATTTGGTAGATCCCCCGATGCACTGTGATGTGGTTGGATCAAGATGGGTATTGACCATCAAGTATTATTCTGGTGGTTCAGTTGAAAGGTTCAAGGCACGTCTTGTCGCGAAAGGGTATACTCAGACTTATGGCTTATGACTTCTTTGAGACATTTTCGCCTGTGGCTCGGTTGGACACTATTCGATTGATTATATCTCTTGTTATCCAATGAGAGTGGTCTCTTTTCCAGCTGGATGTGAAAAATATCTTTTTGTATGGAGACCTTTCTGAAACCGTCTATTTGCAGCAACCACCTGGTTTTGAGCGACAGGAGGAGTGTTCCAAGGTATGCAAATTAAAGAAGGCTATTTATGGACTTAAACAGAGTCCTCGTGCATGGTTCCAGAAGTTTATTGAGGTGTTATCTAAGTGTGGTTTTCGCCGATCCCAGCTTGATCACTCATTGTTTATCAAGCGAAACTCATCAGGGATGGTGATATTGATTGTGTATGTGGATGATAATGTTCTTACAGGAGAAAATGATCAAGAGATAGCTCAAACAAAGGAGTTTTTACAGCAACACTTTGTTACTAAAGACCTTGGACAACTTTGTTCTTTTCTTAATATTGAGGTGGCTCGTAGTAATAAATGAGTTGTAATATCTCAAAGGAAATATGTCTTTGATCTTTTCCAGGAAACATGACTATTGGGGGCTAAACCTGCCACACTTCCCATGAATCTCTGCATTCATATACATGATGATGACTCAGAGCCGTTTGACTCTAAATCTTACAGATCCCTGATAGGAAAACTGTTATATTTGACTATCACTCGCCCCGATATTAGCTTTGTTGTGAATAAGTTAAGCCAGTTCATGGAAAAACCTCAAAAGGTTTATTGGGATGCTTCTCTAATGATTGTCAGATACTTGAAATCAGCCCAGGAAAGGGGTTATGGTTCAAAAAAGGAGAATGTGTTGACATCGAAGCATATAGTGATGCTGATTATACAGGCTCTGCAGGAAGTCTACTACAGGTTTTTGTGTCTTTGTGGGAGATAATCTTATTTCCTAGAAGAGCAATAAGCAGAATGTGGTGGCTCGTTCTAGTGCTAAGTCGGAATATAGGGCTATGGCTCAAACTACGACTGAAATGTCGTGAGTTAGATTACTTTTGGAGTTGGGTGTTTCAGTGAATCTCCCAATGAAGATGTATTATGACAACAAGGCAGCTACATATATTGCTAACAATCATGTCTTTCATGAGAGAACTAAACATATTGAAGTAGATTGCCACTATATTCAAGACTTAGTTCAAGAATGAATTGTTAGCACTATTTATGTCTCCTCAAAAGATCAGACTAATATCCTCACCAAGGCTCTTCCTATAGGCGATTTCATGAGATGTTGTAACAAACTGAACATGATTGATATATATGCTCCAGCTTGAGGGGGAGTGTTAAAGAGTATTTCTGAAATATTAGAAAGTTAGAAAGAATGCCTTTAAACATTTTTTTATAGTTGTTGGACTGTTTGTATAAAGTGTTTACAGCCAGCCCTAATCCTTTTGGCTCCCTCTCTCTCTCTCTCTCTCGTTCTCTAAGTTCCTCAACATCTCTCTCGTCTCTCTCAATCTACAACAAGAAAAAACATTTGAACTTAGGCATATGCATGTATACATACAAGAGAGTCAATAATCTGAAACCTTATGTGCCGGACCAAGTCATCGGAGTCAACTGTTGCTAAGCTTTCTATATGCTGAACCTCTGAAACCTTAAGCTCATGTCCCAGCTGAGATATGAACATCTCTTTCCCCTGAAAAGCATAATTTTGGCATTCAATTTCATGTCCAAGAACATGGATGGAAAACAAACTCAAAGGAAAAAGGCTTAAGCAGCATAGTTGCTCAAGCTGGACAGCTTAAGCCAAAGGTATGAAACTTTTATTACACCGTAATCCGATTGAAAAATAAAAGCTTTTCAAACAGCATTATATGCCTCCATTTCTAAGTTATGGATTTGCTCTTCCATATCAGGCATTGATGCTGCAGGGACTCTCATATTCTCAGTCATACGCATAATTCCCCTACTAAATCTGTTGTCTTTTTGCACAGGGATATCATCATCTGTACCTGTTGTGAAACAAAAAGGGCTTAAGTGGTCAAGTGATTACCATCATCAGTAACAACTTCCCTTACCGCAATACACAGTACACTATATATTGGTAGGAAAAATCACTAGCCCATGTGACAGGAAAATTATCAAAAACAAAATAACAAAGACCACCATAGATATAAAAAAAATCATACAAAATCCTAATCGTTTTCCCCATCCGGCATTGCTGATCGAGATGCCTTCAATCTTTGTTGAATCAAGAAGAATAGTTACACAGCAAAAAAAGGTCCACATAGGATACCCCAAAAGACAAACTTAAAATAATCAAGTTTTTTGTCATTCAATATTTTTCCAGTGGAAAGTAGTTCAGTCATGGCTCATGATAGGTCATAAATAAAGTTCTCCAAAGTTCCAAATCACTGAATAGGGAGGGTACATGCTGTTTAAGCATACACGTCAGACATGGAACAATCAGAAAATTAAAGTCAAATCTATTACGCCAGTTACTGTTGCCTGTTACAGATACACACACTAGGACGGTAAAACGAAAGGACCAATCTAACCATTTATCGAAATCTAAAAAAAGGAATGAACAAGTTACAAGAGCAATCAAACAAGAGAACGCTTCAACAAGAATGCCAAGTTCAATATTTCACCAGAACAAACTAAATTCAAGTGTTTTTACACATATTTTGTTAAAAGATCGACAATTTCCAGAATGAATTTTTCTCCTTTTCCCTTTTACAAGTATTCTAATTTTGAACCCGAAAGATCTCCAAGCAGTTTGCATAAGTCGTAATCTATGTCAAACTCCAACGATAACAAAATTCAAGAAGCTTCCGATAAGTGGGAGAAAAAGAGACTGGAAATTGACAACCATCATAAGCACAAAAAGAGCTACTCTAATCATAAACAAATCATTTGAATCTCGATCTATTTAAAACCAACGTCACAACTCCAAACCGAACCATAAGCAGAGAAACACCTCGATGTCCGTCTGTTTCTCGCCGGCGGCACCGTCAAAGTTAAAATGAAACCTTACGTCACTCTAGAACAAAAAAGATCGGAAATCCTAAACCTGGAGAGAACCATTTCACTCCGCATCTCAGAACAGACGACCCAAGAAACCTACGAGCTTAATTAATGTCGTTCTCGCCCAAAAATTGGCCACTAAAATATCAAAGAAGAAATGGCATTGAAAACACATGAACACCTGCGGACTAGCACCGCAAGAGCTTCTGAAACGTACGTACGAATCCACCTTTTAGCCTAAAATTCAAAAACAGTCCTTGTAGATTTCTCGTTACCCGGCGAGGCTGCTAAGAAAATGCGGAACAACGTGGAACATATAGTCGAATAAAGCCGAAAAATATGGCCCTCAAAGGAAGATTCTTCGTGTTTCAGATAATTCAATCCGTCAAGAACGGGCGTCCCAGCAAAAATAGGATAGGCAGCAAGGCCAGCCAGCCACTGTGTGTGGTAGACAACCATGGCTGCCTCTAGCTCTCCCCTCCTATCCTCCTCTCCCCCTCAGCTGCTCGAACAGAAATTCGGCCGGAAAGGAGTTAAGTTTACTCAGCTGAACGGGATTCCGACTGTCGAGTTGGCCGTCCGAAACGGCAGCTCCCTGCAGCTCAGGCTCTCAGATGGCTTGGTCACCTCATACAAGCCCAAGGTCTACTGGAAGGATGACGGCATTGAAGAGATGGTTTACACGGTGCCTGATGGATCTGCTGATGGTGCATCGGTGAAGGGTGGAATTGGGTTAGTTCTCAATAATCTTTCGAGGACGAAACGGGATGGATCAACGTGGTCTGCATCACAGTGGGATGTTAAACATGTGGAATCAGATTCCATTGATGCTGTTCAGGTACTGATTGCTTTACTCCTTGAGTTGGATTCACAATGTGGGGACTTTTTCCTCTTTTTCTTTTTTTTTTAAGAAATGGAAGTTGGTGGCATCAGTTTCGCTTGCTTCCTAAGTTGAATTTCTCTGTAAGAGTATTTATTTTTTATTGTTTTTTTTTCTCGATACAGATTGTTAAGACTGTTTATTCTGCTTCCTCAATTGGATCACTATGTGGCCAACCTTTGTCACTATGTTTCTCTTTTCCTTTTCAAAATGCTGGTTCCAATAGCAATGACTTTTCACATACTGCCATTAAATTTCTACAAATTACATATATATTTTCACAGCAAAGTTTGTCCAAGAAGTGATGCTTCTCCAAAATGTAATGAGATTCTCCTACCCAGTGTTTTGCTCAAGAATGAGAATTGAGACAATGTCCCAAACCAACATGTGCGGGTTACTGCTGCCGTCTTCCTCTTGCCTTCTCAAGTTGGAGGGACAAATGTAATGGTTGCAACCAAGTTAACAAAAATCAACCAAGTAATATCGATATGAAGCTGAGAAAATATGATATAAATGTCATCATCATCATCGTTGGTTAATCACTTAATCTACATGGGATTGCAATGCTGATTTTATATCAAAGTAAGATGACAAAGATGGTGACCACACATTTATCTCTATAGTTGTTTTGTGATTATTCAAAAGTTCACCAATAGATGACACGCTGTTCTGGTTTTAGGTTGAATTGATATGCACTAACGCAGACGGAGCGCTTGATGTAACTTACATAGTCTCGCTATTTGCTGTGAGCATGGCAACTGCAGTCATTGTGAAAAACAAAGGGACTTCAAATGCAGAGTTGACAAGTGGGATTCTTAGCCATCTAAAATTCAAAGGTCGAAAGGGTTCTGCAGTTACAGGGCTCACTGGATGTTCTTATTGTGCACACCCACCACTGTCATCAAGATTTAATATTTTGTCACAGGCTGAAGCAATGAAACCAGAGTCTGCTGGTTGGAATCTGTTCTCTGATGACAAGGGAAAACAGAATGATAAATGGCAAGTGGAGGATAATAAGTTTGTCATGATGAGAGACAGATTTAGTAGAGTATATACCGCACCTCCTGTTGAGAGATTAAAGAGAATCTACAACACCCCTCCATCTAAGTATGAAACCATAGATCAGGTAATGACCTGCGATTTATATCTATCAAATTCTGTATCAGATCTTGATTTGTTTTCCTTAATGTCGTGCTAATATCCATCAACTGTTTAGCTGCAGCGTAGAAACCTTTTGGCAGTGGTAAGAGGTTTCATAATCTGTTTCAAATGACAAAATTAATTTTTCTAAAATTTTGACAATGACAGATTGCTTCTTCCCGTTGCAACTTTAGATCTTTCACTCTCCCTGCTATAGCATGTAACTGAAATTGAATTGCGATCTTTCAATGGTCGAGTACCAATAGAATAACACACCTATAGAATAGTCACCCACCCAACCATATGTACGCACTCGGACATAGAGACATTGCATTGGAATTTTGGGTCTTGTGGTCTTAATACTCACACTTCGCATGAATTCACTCTGTGAATCTTGTTGTACTTGCAGGGGAATGGACTTGGCTTTAGAATTATAAGAATGGGCTACGATGACATTTATTTGAGCTGCCCTGGCTCCTTTTCAGAAAGGTTTGGAAAGGATTACTTTATTTGCACTGGCCCTGCTTCTATGTTGGTGCCTGTTGTCCTGAAACCTGGTGAAGAATGGAGAGGTGCTCAAGTTTTGGAACATGACAACTTATAGCAAAATACCCATCATAAAAAGAAAATTGCAGCTCCGAAGTATTGGAAAATGTATATTGTTTGTTTCTCTGAATACTTCCCTTTTCAGAATGTTGGGCAATTTTTTGTTATAGAATTGAGAGGTCTGGGTCCTTTATGTTAGAAAGGGAACCGACTGTAGTTCAAGTCCAGCACAGGGGACTTTTGTTTCACTACGTGAGTCACTTCAGAGCCCTAGAGGCCCAACCAAATGCCAATAACCGTGTACTTCAGAACAAAAGATCTTCAATCTTGTTCCTGATTTCATTGTTATACATATATTCATGTTTTTGTATTTAAGATTGGTTTCAAAGCATCCATTCCAGTTGTTCATCTAACTATCGCTATGTGGAAAGTGGTTACATCTTGAAATATATGAATAGAGGAAAAAGAAGGTTTCGTATGTAATGGTAATCTCTTGAATGGCGACAGCTATCCAACAATGGAAATGAAAGGGAAAACAGTCACTTGTGTCGTCAAATTCTCTGCAAATATCACGTTTTTATCTCAAGATGGGAAAACAGTATAAAAGCTAAAAATATTACTTAAACGAAATGGAATCAGTCGCAAAGCAACCACAAAAAATCATGCAACAATAATTTACATTATCCGGAAACTAAATTGTTGTATCATGTGGCAACGAAATTGTTGTACGTATCCCTGTGATTCATCCCATTTGTGATGTAGATAACTGCAATAGAAGCTAGCAATACGACAAAGCATAAACTGAAAACGAGCATCGGGGATCATCTTTTTATTGACTGTAATACGCGGTTGCTTTTTTCCTTCTGCCACTTTATCAAATAAGGCATGATCAGCCTCCACTGGATCCCTATCAGTTGAAGATACAGACTCTGTTTTATGACAGGAATGTGATTGGCGGACCTTGTCGGCTTGAAATGTAGCATCTTCAACATTGTTCTGCCAATCAGTCATGCTGGGGCCTTCTGAAGAGTTCCATTCACAAAATTCCAATTTGAGATGCCCTTGAATTTTGCTTAGTGGGCTAAGTTCTGCTCCGCTGAAATTCTGGCTACTTTGATCTGGCTACTTCGATCACTAGATTCTTCATCCAAGATATCGCTCTCAGCATCTTGGTTTTGAAGAGACCGCATTAGCTTTCTGGGAGTTGCGAAAATCTTGATGTCATATATAGGAATTGTTGGATACTTCTTCTGGGAAAAGAAGAGGAAAACAAAGCACATGTCAGAAGCCCAAAGTAAAATATTTAGAAAACTAGGCATTTAAACTCTTGCAAACGAGAAATGGGCGAACATTATCAGGGAAAATTGTTCTAAGAAAATATCGGTGTATTTGCAATAAGCATCAAATGAGACTTTTTCTAAGCAGAATTTGATGCTACAGTAAACAACATTGCTGAACCCCATAACCATCTTGCGAACAGAATATGGCTTAAGAGTTAAGACACTGGGTAAAGCTTCTTTCACTGAAAAAGAAAAATTTCCAACAATCATATAGGGACAAGGTTAAACTCATTTGTTTGATGCTTGAACTACATTTTTCACTTGCAAAACTGGAATTTGGTTTATATTGCAACCTTGGTTCAGCTAAAAATAAAGTCATTAAAAGGAAATCGTATCTTTAGATTGTGTGCCTTTAGGTATCATTTTCTGCCTCCAAAATTTCAGAATTTGAACCAAACCCAGTAAACTCTTCAGAAAGTTCAGCTCCCGCATAAGTAACATCCTCATCGATCAAGCGTTTGGGATCTTCCTTGAAGCTAGTACCAATAAAACATGTATGCCCATCTGTCATGCTTGAACAATAAAGACCATCTTTCAAGGAAACATCTAAAGCACTAGGAGTGTTCATCCAAAGCCTACGATTTGTAGGCCTTCCAAAGTTGCAGTATGACTGAGCAGGCGAAATGGGTGGCGTAGCAAAAGAAGTCATTGTCTAAGATTCAGGCGTTACAGACCTAGGAGAGTGGTTACAAGTGATTGTGGACTCTGCACTGTATGGACTCATGCTACGATCTTTTTTTTTTTTCTGAGAAAAGAAAGACGCATTCACCATTGAAAGCGCATTGATTTTTAGTTTCTTCACTACTGCAATGGTTCTTGCATTCAGAAGAGACTCGGTGGCAGCACTCCTTACAAATATCAACTGGTCAGAGCGGCATTTCTCCAAGAAAAGGAGAATTTACTCCATTTCGGAACAAATGCTACTTGGGTCTACATGTTTCAAAATGGAGTTTATTAGTTGGATTGCGTTCAAGCGCTTCTGTACAGATATTTCAGTCTCCCCAGGTCCAAATATGTCGATAGCTGATCTTATAAGTGACCGAGCATATCCCTCTAGGATCAATCGACAGCACTTTGCAAGAGACACTACAATACCCATGTGAGAATGTGTCTGTGTTACCTTCTCTTCAAGAGCTCCAGATAAATTCAAGCAAACCATATTCACTGTCTGATCAGAAGCAAATCTCCAATTATCAGATTCTACAAGTGCTTTCAAACAAACGGCAACACCAGAAGCTAAGGATTCAGGACGTCCCATTAGAACTTCCAACAGGGGCCTAGCAAGAGAGTCAATAATCGATGACTTTTCATTGTCAGGAGACAAAGGATCGATTCCATAACGTGCAATGGCAGGTACAACCTTCCCACAGGCTTGATGGAGTGGGAAAGAACCAGCACTTGAGGTCAAGGTGGAGATGATAGTGGACATGATGTTTCGGATCTGGGGAACTATATTCTTTCCATGAACATGAGCAAGGACTTCTTAGAGAGAGATGGTATGCTCGTACCATGAAAAATTTGATTCTTTTAATTCTTAGACGGGCTAGGAATTGAGGGTTAGACTTGGAATCAAGCTCTTGGACGTAAGATCTCAACTTTCATGGCAGATCGGTGTGTGTTCGAATCCTTTTCGAGGTTCGCAAGCTCCTGCTTTAGCAGCGGACTGACACTCCTCCCCATTGAAGAAGCTTTCATGGTAGATCGGTTCGAATCCTTTTTGAGGTTCGCAAGCTTCTGCTTCAGCAGCGGACTGACACTTTGTAAAAGTGGAAAGGAAGAAGAAGAGAAAGCACAAAATTTTAACATGGTTCAGCCAGTGAGTTGGCCTACGTCCACGATGAAGTTTTCTCCCTCAATCTCTCATGCACAGTGAAAGGTTGAGATTTCTTTATTTATTGAACGGCCATGACAATCTAGATCCACAATTTTATGATGGAATGAAAGGGCAATCTATGTGTCTTGACTAAAGCACAAACTGAACAAAAATGTTCTTTAGGCATTGAATCAGAAGCAATATACTTAGATAAGTTCATGCGATTCAATAAAGAGTCATTTACATGTCCCAAACATTCATGCCAAAGGTTAAAAGTATCTCTAGGAACTTGAGCAATATTTTTGAAAGAAGAAACATAAGCATTGCATGTCTGCATTTTATTTCCAATGGGTTGTTTTCATGCAGCAATGCTAGTGTTAGTCCATGCGTAAAGTCCATCCTTAAGCTGTCCCTGGTGCATTACTTCCCCCGTATGCATATTCTTGACAAAAAAATCATGAGGCGTAAATTCCATTTTGCAGTCATTATCTCTAGTGAACTTAGCAATAGAAAGTAGATTCTTATGAATCATAGGGACATGGAGAACATTCTTTAATCTAAAATTTTCATGTGTAGATGGTAAGGACGTGTTACCGATGCTTCTAATAATTAGTTTTTCTCCGCTGCCAATAATAACTGAATTACAATCATAATAAGGAGGTTTACCTTCCATAGATTGATTATAGTTCGTCATATGATGGGTCGCACCCGTATCTGGATATCATTCTTGATTGTTATCCATCACATTAGGAGAAGAAGTTGATGATGAAGCACCGTTATTAGTTGTTCCCGTATTGAGAGTCATGGCTATAAAAGCTTTTGAAATATCATAGCACTGACGAGCATTACGGCCCTTGCGACCGCAATATTGGCAAGTAACAGCTGCAGGCATTTTATAATTAGAAGTATTACCACGGCCTCCAGTATACCCATGGCCTCTATTGTTCCCACGTCCTCCATTGTATGAACCAAAATTGCCACGTCCTCCATGGTAAGAACCAAAATTGCACGCCAACTACAATTGTATGAGTTATAATTGTTGCGACCTCCACCATTTTGATCCCCTCTCCCTCTTGGATAAGAATTTCCACGATTACCAGTTCGATGGGCAACCATGGCTACCATTTTTGTTTCTCGAGAAATATCAAGGGGAGGTGAAAGAATTTGCTGACGATTTTCTTGTGAAATGAGCATATCAAATATTTCAGGAAAACTTAGCAGAGTCTTGAATGTTGTTACAGAAGTAATGAAAGCCTCATGTTCAGTAGACAACCCGTTAAGAGTATATAAAACCAAATCAGTATCAGATTCCTTATGATTGACAGCAGCTAAAAAGTCGTACAAAAATTTAACATGATTCAAGTAATCAGCATCATCATATCTCCTTCTTGACATTCTATAAATCTCTTTTTAATTGAATGATTGTAAGTTAGATTGAGAAGCATATTGTTGTTCTAGAGGACACCAAGACATGATTCAAGTAATCAGCCATCATCATATCTCCTTCTTGACATTCTATAAACTCTTTTTAATTAAATGATCGTAAGTTAGATTGAGAAGCATATTGTTGTTCTAGAGGACACCAAGTGGTGAGAGCCACCGAGGTCACATCACCAAGCCTCACATGCAGTGGAATATGAGATTAATTGTGGCAAAATGTGTTCGAATATTTTATCCTTAATCCAACTTAAAGCTAACTGATCTGCCCATTCCCATGCTTCAAAATCAGGATTTACTATGTTTTGCTCTACATCAAGATACTCAGGAGGAGCAGTAATGGTGTCGTTGACATACCTTAGTAGTCGTTGGCTTTCATAATGTTGGTAAATTGAGAACACCATAATAGATAATTTGTGTGATCTAACTTGACGGATACCAAACTAGAAAAAGCATTCCACTAAGCAGTTGACGGTGCAACAGGGTTGGGACTAAACGTTGTTGAAGAGGATGAGTTTGGCGTTGCCATTGCCAAGATATTCTGAAAGTGTACTCCCTCGCAGGAATTTACAAAAAGCTCCTGAAACCATCGACTCTTGTAAAAGCAAGAGCTCCTCAACACCTGCTCCAAAAATTATGAAAATTGGTGAGAATCATCGGAAACAGACGAATCCAACGAGTCCCTGCTCGACTTCTGTCGTCGTCGGAGCTGACAACGCCCTCCAAAAACATAGTGCTCTGTTCTCTAGAAACAACTTCCTGAAACTAGCGACTCTTATAAAATCAATAGCTCCTTAATGCCTGCACCAAAAATTATGAAAATTGGTCGAAATGTTCCTCTGAGATAGACAAATCGAACGAGTCCTTGCTCGACTTTTGTCGCCACCGGAGCTGACAACGCCAGCCAAAATCGCAATGCTCTGCTTTATCACTCTTGGAAACAACTTCCTGAAACCAGCGACTCTCACACGTACAGAAAATAGCAGAGAAATTTATGGAGGCATAAACGATGATTTTAGATATTAAACAAGCAAACTGACAGGAGATGTCTGGACGTCCACGGTGCTTTTGATTGACAGCTAGAACCACTGGAAAAATTACCGCCGGTGAAAGACGTCTTCTATTGAAAACATGAGAAATAAAGGCAGAAACTTAGGCATCCCTCAGATCAGATCAAGGGGAGATTTTGTTCCCCTCTAGCAGATGGTAATGAATATTTGAAAACGTTGATTGTTCGCAACAACCACCAAACGAACAAGAGAATCCTCTGTTTGACCTCTGCTCCTCACTTTTGTGGCTCTGATACCATGTAAAAAAGGAAGGGAAGAAGAAGAGAAAGCACAAAATTTTAACATGGTTCAGCCAATGAGTTGGGTTCAGCCAGTGAGTTGGCCTACGTCCACGATGAAGTTTTCTCCCTCAATCACTCATGCACAGTGAGAGGGAGAGGTTTCTTTATTTATTAAACATGACAATCTATATCCACAATTTTAGGATCTTGATTACAATCCACAATCTTAGGAGGAGGATTACAATCATCATCACTCGATATTTTAGGAAGGGGCAGATCTTCTTGATCTGCGTTTATCGCTTTCTTAACACACTCCTCCCCATTGAAGAAGCTAAAAGAAGATATGCAGAATGGACCAACGAAAGCAAATCAAATAACATGCTTCCTTCTTGTCTCTGCATGTTGCGATTCAATGAAATAGCAGAACATATGGAAACTTGAAAACGGGAGCAAAAGAGAAAGCAAAACTACTACATACAGAACTGCCGAAAGATTTGCCACAAGTATCAAAATCGACAGTCAGGGTTTTGGTCAATTTCAAGTCGTTTTCGAGCCAAAAATCAAGGGAAATAACTTTTGGACGTCATGGGGTTTGGCTGAAATAGAAGAAACAAATTGAAAGAAGAAGGTTTCCTCAAGGAGGAGGAGGAGAGCCACCTGCAGGGGCAGAGCCAGGATTTTTTTCAGGGGTGAGTCAAACGGTCCAACAAACTGTAATATATTATATATATAATATTGTAATATATATATATATATATATATAGATACACTCACAGACTTTAGATAGTATTTGCAAATCACAGTGTAATTGAAGTGAACATGTGTCGTATAATTACCCACGTCATGAACGTGAAGCGCGACCAGTCCTACGGCACATTTTATTAAATTGTTTGTGTCATAAGCACAAAGTGTGATCTGTCCTAAACAGATAAGGTGCTCTATTTCTATCACAGTGACGTAGGTGTGAGCATAAGGTGGACATACAAATATCACAACTCAAAATGTAGCAAACAAATACATCTATAAACTCCAAAACCAAAAAAATAAATGTTGCTTACCTAATTGTGCAAAGATCAAGATAGAAGAAGCAAAAAAATACCAAGCTATGCGGCACTTCATTGGCAAGGGCATAGAAGTTTTGATGGTCTATACATTATTGGAGAAACTCTAACACTTCAGGAAGTGTAAATTTGAAAGAGGCCAAGAGCATCAATGTCTATGTCTGTATGATCATTGGACATTTCATTTCCATCCTCAACCAAAAACCCGAGGTTCTTCCTAATATGAAGCATTCTCTATTTGATTTCGCTCAAATATCTGTGTACAACTTCAACACCATGCCTATAAGCCTTAAGTCGAAGCCAATCAATTTGCAGGATACTTCATTGCATACATGTTAACATAAATATTATGGAAAAAATAACAAAATTTTGATCTACACATCGCTTAAGTTGGGACTAGCCAACAATTTTCATGAAACTACAGCAATCCCTGTTCACAGAACATTGTCCAGCGCCTGTAGTTTCAGAAAGCGACTACAATGGCATCACGTCAATCCTGAAACAATTTCAGATATTTTAGGGGATAGAATTCAAACAACACTGTCAACACTCCCTATGGTGTCTAATAGGAAAGGCTAAAGACAACCCACCTGTTATTTTTGAATACCTTGGCCTCAACCCTGTCTAAGTCCATCGACTCACACGTAAAATGCTCCAAAAAACAGAAAGAAAAAAAAAGTGATGAGAAAAGGAAAGATCCTACCCCTTCAAATCTTAATAGCATTTAATTATTAGCATGTAATGTGCAAACAAAGAACCAAGGTTGGCCGGTTTTCTAGCCCTCGCGCTGCCCGGGAGTTGTCTCTGTGATGACTACAGCTTTCATCTTTGGGTTCCTTGTTATTGTCGGACTCGATTTTAGTGGTGGGAGTTGATGTTTTGATGGTTATCTTGCAGGCTAATTCTTTATGCTTCCTGTTTAGAAAGGTCGGATCCCGTTCGTCTGTTCGAGAAGAGGGTGAATGCGAAAAGACGTAAGGGAGTTCCATCTTCCTCTTATGCTTGACAAATTCCGGTGGAATTAATTTGTGGACTGAGCTTGTTGTATAACCCTATTGATTTTTTCATATGAATTGGTTATCATAGGTATGTGTTAGACGATAATAAATTGTTTCTTGTCACACTTATCAATAGAACAGACCTTAAACCTTTTATCTTGAAAGGTGTCAGCAAATATTCAAGATTTTTTTTTCTTGTTTTTTATATACAAGAGATATAATTACAACAGGATTTTGAATCTTCTAGCAAATCTAGCTAGTTTTAAGTTTTTCTCGATCTTGCCAGACAAAGATTAATAGATGAGATGAGAGGGCAACTGATTTAGTGAGCCAAGAGTTCACATGCTTTCTAGTCGTCTTTCATTTTACTGTATTAGTTAGTTCTTGTTCTTCCTGAGTTCTTATTACTGGCATCCAAGTTGAATATTCAGAGAGGATAGTTCTAACAGCAATTTCATTGTAGAATAGTGAGGAAGAAAAGCATATAAAATGCATTATACATGATAAAATTTCCAAGCAAAACAGTCTCCCTCAATTTGATCTAACTTCAAAAGCAAGAGTATTGCTGCAATGCAAGGATGACCAGGATGAGGATGGGAGTGAAGAGCTGGTTAGTTCAAATTTTAGAAGATCATGAAATTGAAAGAAGAGGAAAAAAAGTACGAGGAATCATTAGCAAGTGATATGTAAATTGTGTGAAACTGATAAACAAGTTGTGTAAAAAACTGGCGACCAATGGAAAACATAGGTCACTTATTCCAGAAAACAGCAGACATGCATACATTCAATAAATTACGGGTCAACTGTAAAGGCTAGCAACTTGATAAGCTTATTATGGATCCAAAAACATTAGAATAACAAGCAAACCTGTTCAGCAAATATATCTTCTTTATGTCTTGCAGGTTATGTGCTCTAAAATTTGAGGTACCTGTTGGTCTCTTTTAGTTAAATAATCACACGATGTTTGAATCTTATACTTTAAGATTTACTGTTAGAACAAATTTTAGCTGAATGTCTTTTCACATAATTTCTATTATCCACGTGATGCTTTCTGTTGTTCTTTGCATGAAGAAGGTTTGCTAGCTTCCTCCAATTTTCTCATTACTTTTTGCTTTACCATCTCAGATCCTCTCTATGTGTTCAATAGAGCTTCCTTGCATGATTATCACCATATGAGTGTTAGTGGGGAACCTGTTGTAGCTGAAACTAACCTGAGTGTTAGTTTCTTCTTGTGCTGTTGCAACTTGTAAAGGACTCTCTCTCTCTCTCGCGAGCTCTCGCTCACTGGGTCTTGTTTTGCAGAATTCAAACTTTGCTTGACATGGGTGAAATTGAGGATATATATGAATTTTGGAGTTCGCTGGCACACGATTCTGTATATTGCACATAGTTTCTTCTGTTTTTGTTAAGGAGTCACTGTAGTTATCAGTTTCTACTGGAAAAGAAGAAAACACACGATTCTGTATAAAGACTTCAGGTGGCTTTGCATAATGTAGGGAGAAATTGAGGATACATAATAGACCAAACCTTTTTTTTTTTTTTGTTTCTTTTTGTGCTTTCATAAAGGGCTCATCTAGTTATCATTTTCTACTGAAAAGAAGGGAACAAGTGTCAATTAGCTATTCCCTAAGCCATGTTTCTCTACCTATAGGTTCTAGGTAGTCGTTGTATATTTTTTTGCCCTAGGTTGTTTTGAGAAGTTACATTTTGCTTACGTTTGTTTATGTCGACTCATGTGCTTGTCATATAGAATCAACCTGGTGGAAGAATACTGGAGCTCTGCATATTGCACATAGCAATGGCAGAAATAGCCGTGCTAGGAACACGCTATCAAATTGTTATAAATGAGGTAAGCTGTGATTTTGTGGGCATCTAATCATTTTAACGCACTTTTGAAGTTGATCGTGAGCGTCAGGAAAAGCATCACTAATTTATCTAATCACATACAAACTAAGTTGTCTCTCTTCAACAAACGGAGAGTAATGGATCGGTGAACTGTACTAGCAATTCATATTATTATTTGCACATAATTGTTACTGTTCAGAATTTTTGGTGTGAATTTCTTAGCTTCTTACCGTCATCTGTCTTTGTGGTGTAGTCTGTTGATCTTGCAAAACGATTCTGTGATGATTCTGCTCCTCGGTTCATCAATGGATGCCTCAGGACTTTTGTCAAAGAGCACATGGGAAAACAGCCCACGAGTCAAGTGCAAACTCCTGATCTGTTGATGACGTTGCTGGACTAATTCTCAAGTGTCACCTATTTTGATCTGGATTATGTTAGTTTTAGCTCTCTCTCTCTCTCTCTCTCTCTCTCTCTCTCTCTCTCTCTCTCTCTCTCTCTCTCTCTCTTTCTCTCTCTACTCCCGCTCAATACTACCAACTTGTACAGCATGTTTGCGGCTATCCAGGTTAACTTAGTATAGGGCTGAGGAATGTAAGATTTTGTATCTCAAGGTTCTTACTGTGCCTTCTTAAACTAGTTTATGTTTGGAATCTCCGTGTTCCTTTGGCTGCTGCTTATATCGAACTCACTCCTTCAAAAGAACAGTACTTCCATCTTATCTTAAGATATGCCTCAGGTTTAACGGAAGATACGCCTCAGGTGTCAGAATAGTTTACCGTCCTGTTTTTTTCCTTTAAATTAAAGGAACTTGAATGAATGCAGAATTTGGGACGTCCACTGTCGGATTTTTGTCCTAGGGGTTAATTGATTCTGCATAATGAGACTTATCCTGGTCATATGCACAAACCTCCAGTTTATGAATGATCTTGAGATCGTTGAGAAACCGATCGCCAGCTACCTTCTCCGCACGATCAAGCTTTGCACCTTCTTTCCCACGACCAGCAGATTTGAGAGGGGAACTCTAAACCACTTCTTCTAGCTTCATTTTGGTGAGAATCTGATTCTTTTATTGATCCAGCACTCCAGTGAATTGAGTTTCACATGCTTTAGCTTCTAGCAATCCAGCACCATAGCGTCTGAGATACTTCTGATAGCCCTGTCATTCACAAAAGCCCTCACTGTCGTTGCCAAACTGTTCTCATCAAACCAACAGAGTGATTTGTTGTGGTAAATCTTTGTCTCAATCTGTCATGAATGAAACATTGGAACTCGGTATTGAATCTGTCTCAATCTTTAAGACATTCTTGAAACATCCAACGGGTTGTTTGGGAATGATAACGTAATTTCATTAGGACAGATACATAAAATAGTGACCAAAACCTGGCACCTTGCATGGACCCAAATGAACTGGCACCAAAGGCATGGAATACATGCTCTCAAGAAATGCAATCCAAAAACACTGTATTCATGTTTCAAGAAACATGGTGTAATTTAGTGTTCTTCCCAGATTTAACGATCAAATATGAACATAATTTGTTCTTCGAATGAGACCATTGTGTTATCAGAATATATGTGTTTTAAGAACAAAATGTTCTTTTTATATCAAATGCCCTCGACCAGTTGAAAGGTTCTATCAATTTCACTTTACCTTTTCCAAAGTTCTTGTCTTATAGTATCGACGGGAGAGAAGGTTTACTGTCCATTCTGTTGCCAAAGAATAAATTTCAGATGTCATTAGATCCATTGACATCCTTTCCAGATCCATCCAAACACTACTGAACCATCAACAATCATGTGAGGCCTAGACACACTGGGCCCTTTTGTAGCATCTTTCTTGTTGGAGATGGGAATGGATATAACAAAGCAGCATACTCCCCACATTGAGAGAAGCTTGTCCTTAACTCAAATTTGGTGCATTATATACCTAACCCAATAATTCATGAAGATGACAATTAATTATTTTATATTCATTTTTATATTCCCCAAACCCATGCATTACAGGACAATTATGGGAAACCAATATTATTGCTACCACTTCTTGCAAGTTCATTCACATCACAGTTGATTCAAATTTATTAAAGAACATAAATGAACTAGGTATAGCACCATCAGCATGTGATCACATGTCCTTCAACCTTCATTTGGCCTAATCTTGGCAGTTGATCTTCAAAACTACCAGTTGGGATCACTAATCTTTTATAAACAGCTTTATTAAGCACATGACATCCCAGCTATAAGTTCTGTTGTCAATTTCCTTACATTGAAACTTATGATCCAACATAAATAAATTTAATTAGATTCAAGTTGTTGTTGGATATGAGATTAATTGGGTCCATCTACGATTCAGATGAAGAATTGGAACATTGCATCCTAAATGTGATTTTAATTAGTAATTAGTTGGATCACATAAATCAGTTTATAAAATCCGTGTAGTTGGACCGGATTAATTGTAGTCATAATCAGATGAATCTGACTTCCCATTCTTGGGATTCAAACAAAATCCCATTAGAACAAGTTGGTGGTGAGATTGAACATGCATCAAGAAGAAATTAAGAGGGTGGAAGGTCAAGGTTTGGTAATCAATGTCAACTAAGGACCCAACAGAGAGTTGATCCATCACGATGCATAATATTAATGTAAATTCTTTCTCAAATCGAATGGTGGAAATGTATAGATAATGCTTGTTTGAATTCTTTCTGTGTATCCTTAATTTCTCTGTATTTTTTGTTACTCTTTCTTCAATTCAATAAATTCATGGGGATTCAATAAAATTTTTACCGACATTGAATTGAGTGTCGATAAAAATATTTACCAATGTTCGAAAGGATGTCGGTAAAGGTTAATTATGCAGGACGTTGATAAAAATATTTACCAATGTTCTCAAGGGTCTAGGGCAGGATGGTATTTAGGAATGTTGAACTTGAAATTAGGGATGCGGTTATGGAAGCTAAGTGAACCGGTTCTTGTCTCTTCCTCTTCCCACCATCTTCTCCCTCTTCTCCCTCTCTAAAGAAAAAAAAGTCACTTTTTGGGAAAAAAAAATTGACGGGGTTTTTTTTCTTTTTCTGTTCCTTTAAAGACAATCTAATTATTATGTGCACATGATCATGGAAAAAGATGACTGTTCTAGCATCACCCTAACCATACGAATAGTTATGTCATAGGGACGTTTGGATTCTTCCCCACGTCATGCCTCATAATTTCTTTATACAAGTTTAATGCATTGCCAGTAATATTTAGTGTCCTCATAGGTCCATCCTTATAATATAGTTGTGGTCATTGGTTCGAGTTGCATGAGCGCTATGCACTAGTTGCGACAACAAGGAAGAAGACAATTTACTAGCTAATGTATAACGCAGGGTCCAACCCAGGAACCAACGCAATCCTAGACCCTAGGAAGCACGAGGATGGTTTCAAATCTCTCAAGTGAGGGATATCCTCCAACTCGCATAACAATCTTATCTTCACTTCTTAACTTTGTAGTTTCAAATAAACTGGCACAATAATCACTCTTCATGAACATAACCACTTCAATCCAAGCAAGAAGAAAAGGCTTTTGCCAATTTTAGCTGCAAATAACATGAGTTCATTAACCCATATTATATTTATTTTTCCTTCATGACATCGAAGTGCACAAGCAATCCATAGTATGTGTCAATTAGATGGTATCTGGTGAGAAGAAGATTGTGTTTTTAGAACATATCTCCTTAATATATCATAATAATACTTAATTCTTGAAAAAAAAGGAATTGATTAT
Source organism: Nymphaea thermarum (assembly GCA_011799765.1). NCBI lineage: Eukaryota > Viridiplantae > Streptophyta > Magnoliopsida > Nymphaeales > Nymphaeaceae > Nymphaea > Nymphaea thermarum. The sequence continues at coordinate 114,376 of JAANDH010000785.1, read as the reverse complement.
GTATGACATTTGATATTTAACCAATGAATCAATGTGGTAAATATCGGTACTCAGCTACTAATTGGTTGCATTTCCCTATCCTTCATTTTTTCAGTTTTAAAATATTTTAAATTGATTTAGGGCAACAAATATATACACTATGATTTTTTTTCAAAAATTGATTAAGGAAGATCTATTGAAGAACTCAAATGGTTAAGTTGCCTGCTTTTTTTTTGTCTTGCCGATTATGCTCAGGGTTTGCCGATTTGAACACTGGGAAAATTGGCAGGCATGAGTTTGTCAAAATCTGGCTGTACTTCACGCGTCTTTTTTAAGTGGTGGAGACTCGTGTTTGCTAAAAGCATCTTTGTGAAGTCTGCAGGAGTGGATTTGGGCGTTATCTTCCACGGCTGACATATGGCCAAAATGTGGAAGGATATTCCCGGCTAGCAGCCAGAGGAGAAGGTGATGACCCATGTGCATTCTTTCCTGACCCTAGCAAGGGCTGCCATATTTTTATACTATTGGGCAACTTGTTTTGATCTGGCCCTTACTTAATCCACAGAAAAGGACACATCGTCACCCATAGTCTGACAACAACAACAACAAGAACAAACTTTGGAAGATTCTCCATGCTTACTTAGAGAGAGAAAAGATCTTTTCTCTCTCTCTCTCCCTCTTTATATATATATATAAACAAGTTGCTGGTTGATTTAAAGAGATGTGATGGTAGACATTAAATAAAAGAAATAAAAACCAATACATATTTTGAGAATACCAAAACACCATTCAAAGGAGGAAAGAAAAAGAGTTTTGTTAATTAATATCTTTTGTTTTTTGAGGGGTATTTCGGTTTCTTGAAAATGCAGCTTGATTTCTAATTTTTTTCAACTTAATCTCTACCATTTAATCTCTACCATCTGATTTCCTTAAAATCGACGCTCAAAATGATTCTCATCTAATTTAGCATATAAAGATTTGGTAGCTACTGGGTGTGTGTATATATATATATATATATATATATATATATATATATATATATATATATATATATATATATATATATATATATATATATATATATATATATATATATATATATAGGAAAACAAGTTGCTGGTTGATTTTAAAGAGATCGGATGGTAGATATTAAGTTAAAGAAATAAAACCAATGTATATTTTGAGAATACCAAAATACCATTCAAAGGAGGAAAAAAATGAGTTTTCTTAATCAAGATCTCATGTTTTTTTGAGGGGTATTGCTGTCTCTTGAAAATACAGCTTGATTTCTATTTTTTTTCAACTTAATCTCTACCACCTGATTTCTTTAAAATCGATCCCAAATGATTCTCATCTAATTTAGCATATAAAGATCTGGTAGCTACTGGTTTTCTTATAATACCATACACATACATATAATATTATATAATACTATTTATTAGTGTCTCTTACAGGAAGATACCTCAATGCCAATATCAGCACTTCACTTTATGGTTGACCCTTGTATGTGAAATCCAATATAATTTCTTGCGTGCACCTAAAGAAGAGGTGAGTATGTGAACATGATCTAAATGCTAAGAATAGCCAATGTGGTGAATACTGGATTTCAACATATGTGAGTGCTTTTTCAGAGGTTCGCCGCCATAAGAATTGAAAAATTTGCGCTGCTATACAGTGATAGAGCTGACTACAAGTGAGCCGACATGCATGAGCTCCATGCACCTACTTGGCCGGTTGCGTTGAAGATTCTAAAGTCGAGATGGTGCATGTATTGACACAATCTGGTAGATGTCTGCCTAACCTTGACCAAAAGTCCATAAGTTATGCTTGCATTTTTGCGTCACTGAAAGTTAATTAATACATTCTGCCCATTACTTTTAGTGACATTTTTTTTTTTGCTTTATTAATGTTTATGTGAATGTCGTGCCAGTGAAGGAAAGTGAAACCTTTAGGGGTGTTTGATCGCTCAGGATTTGAGAACAGTGAATTTAATATCAAAACCTCCTCACTCCAATTTTAAATATGGTATTTTCTCAATACAAAGAAATACAATAAGGATATGAAGTACTAAAACCTAAGATTCTAAGTTTGATGAACTAAGAATTTTACCATGAATCTTTTGCTACATCAGCAAAAGGTCAGATCCACATCAAAACTATGAATTTTAAATTTGGAGTAATCAAATGCTTATTTATTGAAATTTAATTTCTCCATCCTTACTAGTGTTTTTTTTGTGCCAGCGAACTCCAAAATTCATGTATTGTTGTTGAACCATAGATAAGTTGTAGTTGCTGTCCTCCTTGCAGATTTTCTTGAACCATTGAACAAGTTATGGTTGTTCTTTCCTTTGCAAGTTTCCCCCTCCTAGCCAGAATCATGCTGTGGAAGTCCACATGATGTTGGTTTCTGGTTTTAGGTCCTGCACAGCTTTGTTTTGGAAAAGTGATCACTTAGTTTTTTTTTTTTGGTCTCTGGCAGGATCCATGGTCCTTTCTCAGATTTTTAAAATATAAAAAAAATTACATTTAAAAATTTTAGTTTAACATATAAAAAAATTGAAAATTTTTGTTTCAGCCCAATTAAAATTTTGAAACTATAGCTCAGCTCCTGCAACGACAAATTCCTAACTCTATCCCTACCCAACATGATTGCATAAAAAATGATGTATAGTTCTATTGAAATATAATAAGGTGGGTTTGCCATTAAAAAAATACGCGTTAGAAAAACCAGGATTTGTGAAAAATAAGTTTTTAGATAATGTTTTGAAAACTTTGCGTGTTTGAGTGACAAGACGAAAACCTAGGGAGAGGGAAAAACTCAGTTTTATATGAAAAATGAGTTCAATGACTCTTTGAAGAAAGAATTCTTCGACAAGTTTTTTGAAAAAATAAGTTTTGAATGAGTTTTGGGTTTTTTTTTTTAAACAATATACTTGGGAAGGAAGCGTGTCAGAATTTTCAATCCTTTTTTAGGAATCTATGCTTTTGAGGCAAAATCAAGTTTTATTTTAAACAGTGTTTTATATGTCACCCAAATGCTTCTAATATTGTTTAGGTTTCACTCATTTATGCAGAAGAGTTTGCCCCTCTTTCTTACTAGATCTTTTTTGTCCTTACTATAAGGCAGTCAGATATATATGCCAACTAAAAATTTCCAACTTTGATGATGAACAGCCTCCTTCGAACACACATTTTCCACTATATATATATATATATAACTGTACGGTGTTTCTGGTGCACCTACTCTTGTTTTTAGCACATTCAATTAGATTTAATCGGTCAATGGTTATTTTCTATTAATTGCATGCTTATTTAAATGAAGACTAATTTGAGAGGGTAATTATGCTTCAGAAAGGAGAGAATATCTTATAAAATTTTAATAAATCCAACTTATCTAGATCTGGAGATCGATAGCAGTGTAACTTAAATCTACACTGGTGCTCGATAACAGTGTAACGGCTTCGAGTGAGGGCTGGTAGCATTTCAAGTGTTAATGATGTCAACCTCTTGTGTTATAAAAGGAAGGTTACCGATGTGCAAGTTAAAACATAGTAGAGAAAACATTTCGAAGCACTTAAAGCAAGTCCTATAACCTATAAAGTAAAGGGTTTGGTATAAGCTTCAGCTCTCTGCATGGCAGTGGATATCCTCTTAAACTTCATGAGCGATTTTGCTTCAATTAAAAATTAGAATTTAGTGTTTTGTTAAGAGGATGCTTGATAAAAAGAATGTTATGGTTTATGGAACACATATAATGCATTATTGAAGAAACCCCACTTTTTATTGTTATATAAAATATAATTAAATTGTAAATGGTCAAAAATTTTCTACAAATTTCATATAACTCCTCCATAATTCTATAATAAGAATATGTATAATGTTCTAAGCATGTATGCCCCAAGAATCTAATGCTTTCTTGTCAATCATCCCTGGAATAGTCTTCGAAAATGAGACCTCTATATATATATATATATATATATATAATGCTTTCTTGTCAATCATCCCTGGAATAGTCTTCGAAAATGAGACCTCTATATATATATATATATATATATATATATATATATATATATATATATATATATATATATATATATATATATATATATATATATATATATATATATATATATATATATATATATATATATATATAGATGGAGTAAGCGCATGATGACTCTAGCCATCAAGCAACTAGTAGTTTCTTTGGCTCGTTTGCTTTTTGCTTAAGCTTTATAGGCAGCCATTCTCATGAGAAGTTATCCAATTATCTAATCAGGGACATCCATATGTAATAGATTTATGATTAAGAGAATAACTAAGGAGAACAAAGAAGTCTAAACTAATACTTAGATAATCAAAATGTCAATCTTCTTTTTAGTGTTTTTTCTTAACCATTCTTCATGACAGATTGGAGTACACCTATTCGTCATTTGTATATATTATATTTATTGATTACGGTTTCAACACTTAGTAAAGAATAGAAAATGAAAAAGTTGTTGAAAATTTGAAAAAACGTAAAAGGGAACAGTAACATGAATGAATGATGATAATAGGACTTTGAGTGGTCAAGTAGTATATATATATATATATATAGTGGGAACATACACATGATCGCTCTTGACCACTCAAAGTCCTAGTATCATCATTCATTCATGTTACTGTCCCTTTTTTATATACATATATATATATATATAGAGGACACTATGATGGCTCCTTGACTTTCATCGCTGCAGAGTGCAGAGGCGAAACGCGTAAACGAAGCAACCTTTTAACCGTTTATGCATCATTGAATTAACATCTGAAATTAACATCTTTTAGACTGAATAAGATTTTAAGTTCTTAAGGTCTGAGGTCCAACCTTAAATTCATTTCTTTTAATGTATAGACTACCAATTATCTTTCAAATACACATTTTTATGCAGCATCAGATTTAAAGTCTGAGACTATCAAACACAATCTAAATTCCCTAAACATCTTTTCTAAAGCTTTCCATTTGTTTGATCTATTAAGATCAAGGAAGAAAACACAGTGATCAACTCCTAGTTGTGATTTCTATAGTTGTTCAAGTTATAATTGGGAGTCAGCTAGATTTTTTTTCTTGGGGTGTGGGAAAATTTTAGACCAACTTGTTAAAAATTTACATGTGTGCCAAATATATTTTTGAAAATCTTATGGAGCCCAAATTAGAATTTTTGAAACTGTTAGATACAAGTCTTGTATTTCTCAATCTCCATTAAAAAATTTTATATTAAATATTTCATATTTAATAAATGTATACATGAAAATTTAAAATCTTTATCTTTTAGGCAAAGATGTGTTTTCACTATAATGTCTTTTGATTTTCTTTATTGAGATGTTTAGAAGTTAGCCCACATCATGTCAAGTGGTAGATTATGTATTCTGGCTCAGCTCCAAATTCAAATCCAACTTCGAAACCGGGGATGAGGTTCATGGCCCTGCTAACCTCCCTAGCTCCACCCCTTGGGTAGACTATTTATAGTCATCATGAAGTCGTGGGCCTTTTAAAAGGTAGAGATAAGTAAGTAAGGATGTCAACAGATCGGATTCGGATCAGATATATCGTTGAAGATATCCGCTTTTTGGATATTCACATATCGGGATTCGATATTTAGTTTCAAATTTGAATAAAGAAAAGTCACATTCGAATGCGAATCTAAAATCTGATTTTACAATCCGAATCCGATCCGGATCTGATTTTTATATTTATATCTGAATCCGTGTCTAAATTTTGAACCAAATTTTGTCAATTTTCAAAATTTAATAGCATAAGATACAAGATATTTGTCTAAAAATGAATCTGATTCAAATTCGATTGGATATTTATATATATCCAAATTTGATTGGATATTTATATATATCCAAATCCAAATCTGATCGGATGACATTTATTAAATCTGAATCCGATTTGATTTTTTAATCAGATATTAATTTTTATTTCATATCCGATTTTTCGAATATGTTCGGATATCTGATTCAAATCGGAGATACTTACATCCCTAGAGATAAGGAGCAAGAGGGACCACGGCCCATTCCTCTTCCAGATTTTGAAAAAGTAAAATTTACCATTTATAATTTAGAAAATCTCAATTTTGCCCTGATCGCAATTTTCAAAAATATTATTTGGCGTTGGTAAAAAATTCACAAATACTATTCCCCTCCAACAAAAAAGAAATAAAACTTCTGATTTTTAATTGGAAAGACTAATCTCAAAATGAGACTTGTTGAACTCATTTCTAAGCACCTCGCGTCGACTATGAAATTACGTATTTGTGCCTGAAAACAACTGTAAGTTTGTATTTTTATGTCTCAAACTTTCTAAATACACCGCTAGATCTAGAAATTAAGGGGCTTAAATCCAGCTTAGCCTTGTTGCAGGAATAAATAAAAGCTGCCAGTAGTAAAGAAGGCTGGCCTGAGCTTTTGGTATGGGCCGCCCTGATGTCATGGCCAAGCCTGTTCTAAGTGTGTAAAGAATTAATATACAAGCTTGAACTCAGGGTAGGTCAGTTCTTCTTCCCCCCTTTTTTTAATGAAACCATGAACATCCATCCATCCATCCATCTCTTTCCCACATCCCCAAAATCTCTCAACTTTTCCTTCTCCCATCACAGTCACTGGAAGGGTCAATATAAAGGCTCTGGCAAAGTCTGTGTTGTCATGATCGATTTAGGAGCTGAACTGATGGAGAATAGGGAAAACTAACAGTAAATGATCTTAGAAAGATCAATAAAACTATTAAAAAATAATTGAATTTTTTTTTTTAAATCAACATGTGAAACTTTGAATGACAGAAAATCCATTTTAAATTATCAAAATTTAATGGTTTTTCTAGTGAACAAGAAGGGATACCACCAAGCCAAAGCCCCATTGGTGTAGCCACATACATCAACTCTTTAAAATTCTTTTATTTTTACATTAAAAATTTTAATATTTATTAGTATACATATATAGGTGCTCCTCTAAATATACATGTTTATAAACAGGTGTCCACCAATTAATTTTTCTGGCTCCGCCATTGCAAATCTCTGTTCTTTTCCTTGTGCAGAGTTGAAAGCTGCTTTGAATGTCCGTCACCGTTTACAATTTAGACGAGCAGTACCCACAACCATCAAACTAAGCCAAAATGATGTGATTTGTCTCTGTGAATGACACATCCATGACAATGTTTATGTGGAAAGTTGGCAGCGATGTTTATGTGGAAAATTGGTGGGGTTTACTCAAAAACATGGAGGAGAGGGGTAGGTTATTCACTCCTTTTTTAGAAGGGTGCTTCATCTCAATTGAAATTTCAGAAATTCAGTTTCAGTTCTCACCCAAACACGGGCTAAACACTGTTTAAATATAAATTACCATTGATTTTTCTTGTGTATATAAATAGTCCAATTGAGGGTAAATGGAATACATTTCTTCGTTCTTTTATCAGTTTTTCTTAAATTTCCATTGTTTTTTTTCTTGTTTTCATTTTTTCTTTGATTTGTTCTTTAAAAATATGATCTGCAACCGATTGAGGGTAAAGGGTAAGAAAAACACCACGAAAATAAAAAAAGGTGTTTAATCTATTAACAGAACTGTGGCCTCGTGAACGCGTTTAAGAGCATGCCACATCTCAGACCTTTTCGTTAACGAAAAGAAGCTGCGAGTCGCCGATGACCGCAACTTATGGGTAAAAATGCCGCTAAAGTCTTTGGAACGAATTATGAAGATCCATCGAAATTCGTGACGACTTTACTTTCCCTTATTTTCACGTCTAAGTCACAATCAAGTGCTTGGTGTTAGTTGGTTGTTGGATTTACTCTGAAAATGAAGTTTTGGATTTTCCTTTTTGAGGATTAATAGATGTCAGGAATTGATTGGCCGTAGGTACCAGATTTTTCTTTCCTGCCTTTGTAATCTGTTATAGGCCCGTGGATAAACTTACGTTACAGCCACAATAATGTGAGTTTTTCTAAAGAATATATATGTGTATATGTAAAGTGTAAACCACAAAAAATGAAAATCATGCTGTTGAATCAAAGAATTTCACCAAGTTATGATGTTTCTGGCCTTTTTTATCACTACCCATGAAGCATCTTTGAATTATTTTAGAAAAGAAATCACCATTTTAATCCAATTCAATCTTCTTACTGCCTTATCTCTCCTATTTAAAAAAACCGAGTTATCTTTCAAGAGAATTCACTATATTCTGCACTTTCGAAATGGAAAAATGAACAGTTGATGTAATCTAGCAAGTTAATAGATCGGATGTGACTGTATGTTCTCGGAGAGAGATGTAGCTTTCAAACTTAAGTGGTTGGATGGTATCAGGATAGTTAATTTGGTCAACAAATTTGCAAATTGATAAAGACTCTTTAGGAATAGATCTTCCTCACAGAACTGAAGCTGATCGAGTGTCAGATGAACAATCATTCTCTTTCATATTCTCTTCTGTCCCCGAACAGACCTCGGTTTTCACATCAATAGGCCTGTAAGTCTTTGGGCGAGAAACTGTTTTCTTTTCTCAATAGAGGTGGAAGGAAAAAGTCGTTTCTGAACTTGCAGAAAGTTAGAGAGTTGATGGCAGAGGAGAGTCGTCAGTCGAGCCATGACTGCTCAGTCGAGCCATGACTGCCAGCCTGACAGCCATGGCCGCCCTCACCGAGCAACATTTTTTATCTCAAAAGACTCTTTTATTAGATTAATACAGTTGAATATTTTCATCCGCTAATCACAATCAAACGGATGAAATGGCTGAATCACACTGCAGGAACCACTACTCAGCTGATGGAAGGTCCTTCAAGACCTGGTAAAGCTTGCCTCCAAACTAGAGACAAGAATTTAAATTGTTAAACACGTCAGGAATTTAAACAAAATTACGTTGGTTTGTGTTCTTATTGCAGAAGGTTGGCATAAAGTTAATTAAAAACTGGCAATTTTGTGCTTTCTTTTTTCCCACTGGGAGGAGTTCTTTATAAGTCATTGATTTGCTTTTCTACCAGACAAATGAATCCAATTCACAATATGCCAAACACATTGAAATGTTGTACGATGGACTCTGCCATTCCAACCAACCTTCCCTTTGATGAAATTATGATTGTGGAGTCAATGTTACAAAAGTATGAAGGAGCATATATGACAGTTAAATAAAAATACGTAAATAAAACCATTGAATTTGCAGACTTTCCAGCCCACAAAACCATCTGTTTCTGACAGACATCACATGCCCTTATCGGCCAATTGGAGTCCCACCAGCTTTATCACTCACATGGAATGTGGGAGGAAACAAGGAAGGATATGACCCACATTTTCTTCCCCTCCAAGCAGAGTAACCAACTGAACATTCATTTCACCTCCTTCTCTTAAGAATATCACATCCAATTTCCTGTCATGAATACAACCCATCTGTCTTTTCCCTCCTGAAATTTCCTTTGTTGGGATCCTACCTGTGAAACAAGCCAGTGGTAGTCATCCCCATGGCTCTATAGGGAACCCAACACTCCTTTCCTGCCCTTCATGTGCTTCGTACATTGGCATGTTCTCCTTTCTCCACTGTGCTACTGAGCACTGAATCTTCTTTCTTGTGGAACCGAGTATACTAATATTCTCTCGGGCTGTTGCTTCATCGGTTCTACTGGCATTGTATAAGATAATTACCGAGCCACCACATCATCTCCTGGAGCTCAGACTGAAGGAAATAAGAGGGAGACGGAGAGGAGAGAGGAAGGTTTGAATCTTGTGGGGGAAAAGTAGCTCTTTGCCTGTATGTTTTGGAGAAACTTTCACAGGGTGGAGCAAAGAGAACTCTTTCTTCGAAGCATTTGAAGCACTGGGTTTTCTAAATTTTCTGCTTCCAAGAATGGCAAACGTCAGAAAGTTTGAGAAGAAGAAGAAGAAGAAGAGAGACTGCAACTTTTAATGGTGGGGAGCTGAGAGGAATGTTAGTGACTTAGTATGCAGGTGGTTTCATTTGATTGGGCAAATAGATCAGATCTCGGCAAAGGTTTAAAGACCGTTAGTGATTGTGCTGGTCAAAAGATAGTTCCGGATTCAAGGGTAGAACTTGCTTGAGCCATAGACTTTACCTCGGAAAGCAAAGGCTGCCCTTTCCCTAAGATTATTTTAGCTTTTGTAGTTGTTGGGAAGTGATTGTTACAATACCTCTTCCCAAGAGTGCTGAACTCTGGGTTTGACCGCTGTGTTGATGAGATTGAAAGCATAAGATTTGGAGTTTCATTGTTTCAGGAAGAGGGGAATTCTTCACTTAGAGAAGGAAGTTTGGAAATGTCTGCTAAACTCTTACAGGCCTTGACAGATGACAATCCTGATTTGCAGAAACAGATTGGATGCATGACAGGGATTTTTCAGCTGTTTGATAGGGGTCACCTGGTCTCCGGAAGGCGCCTATATGGCCAACAACATAAAAGGCTCCCTGCAGGTTAGTTCGGACGCAACTTTATCTTTTCAATTTTCCTTTCAATGTATATTTTCTTTTTCCAGCGAGAGATGGAAGTCTGTGAAAATTCTCCACACTCCACTGCGAACTCAATAGTGGTGCTCTTCATCCTTCGAGGACTGAAATTTTCCTCCAATAGTCGAGGCTCAACGTATATTTGGTTTCTATATTATTGAGACCTCAGATTTTGCAGAACACGCATTTGCACCCTAGAGTCATTGGCATTTGGTACCTTTCTAGACAGTCTCTATGCTTTGACCTTTCACCGGTTGGTAGATTTTCAGATTTTGCGATTTGGTATTTCTTGAGGTCTCTTTTTCTCCCATGATTTTGGTCATTGATCAATAGAGCTTCGTTGGGGGGTATACCTGAGCAGTTGGCTATTGCATGTGAATTTAGTTGTCCTTGCATTCATAAGCTATAATTTTATTTTATACCACAAAAATATTCAAACTTCACTCTGAAGCTCCTATGCTCAATATTTACCATATTTATCTATGTCAAAGTGCTTCCTTTTTTTTTTTTTCCTAATCTAAGAATTCCGGTCTTTATCTTGTTGATTCACAAAAACATTTTGATCTTTGTTTACTAGAGAAATTATTGTTTTTCATGTATTAAAGTGCTATATGTTTTTCAGTTCAAGCTCCTATGCTGAATAAGATATATATATATATATATATATATCTTTGAGAAGAAATTTAACATTTTGGTCTTTGTTTACTAGAGTAATTATTGTTTTTCATGTATTAAAGTGCTATATGTTTTTCGGTTCAAGTTCGACCACCCTCATATTCATGAACTGGAAGCCATCCAATTTTCATTATTTTAAACTTTAAATCTTATTCAGCCTTCAAGTTTTTCATTTTGTTCACCTATTGACCCTAGATATTTTCTTTTCACATGTGAAACTATTCATGTCTTTCTCAATTTTTAGTGTTCTTTGAGTAAAAAAGATCTTCACCTTTTCTAGATAGAATTTCCAGCAGCCCATTGAATGTAATGGTGCTAGTGGCCTTTACACTGTGCAGATCACCCTCAATTTAGTAACAGAAAGGTGGGAGCTGAGGAAGCCGCAGTTTCTCCTCGAACTTCCATGGTGAGAACAAAAGCCTGCATCTATATTGTACATGAAAATTAACTGAATTGAAAATAATTATGAACCATTTTATGAAAGCAGGCAAAGGGTCAAATCCAGAGGCAGCGGAAAAATACAGACCCGTCCATAGATTCCCAATCGTCGTCCTCTTGCTCTTCATCATTCTCTTCAGCAGAATGTAACAGGAGTTCTCTCACTGGGCCTCCTTGCTTTGATGAAACGCTGAATTCACAGAAACCTCATGGTTCGGCCACAGATAACAAGCCTGGAATATCATCTCCTTGGAATGGCCACACCAATTTTGTGCCTCAGACTGGGAGGCAAACCATTGATTTCCGAGAAATAGTGAAGGAATCAATGTACAGAGAGATGAGGGGATTGTCCATCAATACCAGAGCCAAAGATGAAATTGCAAATCACTTGGCGAAAACAAGAGATTCTCCAAGGTCCTTGCAAGTCAAGAAATTTGTGGATGAATGTTCTTTGAAAAGTGCAAGTGCTAAGTCCAAGATGCCCATAGATTTGAATGAGTCACTCAGAGTTCTTGCAAGACTTAAAGAAGGCCCATGGCACGCTGCAGAAGCCAGTGACCTAACTAGAGTTTCCTATGGAGTGAAAGAGAATTCATTATGTTCAGTATCAAGAGAAGGTCCTCGATTCTCCTATGATGGAAGAGAAACTGCTCGATCTTCCTTTGATTCAAGGGACAACATGAAACCCACATCAAAACTCAAAGAACTCCCACGTTTATCATTAGATGGGAGAGACTGTTCATCTAGAAGTTCCAATTTTGACATGAAATCTAGTTCCAACTTGAAAGGCCTAGAGAATCGTAATAGCCACTGGGACAGTGAGAACAGACAATCACCAAGTATAGTTGCAAAGCTCATGGGGCTGGACACAGTGCCTAGCTCAAGACCAGTAGCTGTAGAAGGCCAGAAATCTCTGCACTCAGCAAGAACCAGCAACCACTCAGCTACACCCAAAGTTACTGAAGAAAGTAGACTTGATCGATCTCTGCTTTCTCCAAGAACTCCTAGGGAAGCTGTGTCTCCACGAGGAAGGAATACTGAGGCCACGAAAAGGCCAATTTGTAATCCACGGTTTCCTATAGAAACTGCTCCCTGGAAGCATTCCGAGGGAAATCCTGCCTCTTCAAAGAAGGACCTCAAAGCTCATGATTCACAAACAAAACTGCAAGCTTCCCAGTTCGTCTTGACTGAGATTGAAAAACGGTTGAAACAAATGAAATTTCAACATTCTGAAAAGGATGTCAGAGCTATTTTGGATGCAATGCAGGCCAAGATGCTTCTGGACACCAAAAAGGTACAGCCTAGTAGATCTCAGCAATTTACTGCTCCAAAAATATCCTTAAACCAAACTCATGATGAACATGTACTAGAGACATGCAATCCAAACTCTCTTCCAACTAGGCAAGGCTGTTCATCAAGAGCTTTTGAATCTCCAATTGTGATCATGAAGCCTGCGAAGTACATTGACAAGTACAGCATTGCCAATTCTGTCATCCATTGCGACAGTTTGTCTTTTCCAGTGAGCAAAAGATTGACGGGAGATTTGCAACAAGTTGACAGCAGAAAGAGCTCCAGACAACCGAAGGATCCAACTCCCATAACTAATGGCAGAGAATCTTCAATTCGAGTTCAGACATCTGTTAATAAGAAACTGAGCATTAAAACTGAAGATAACATCCAGAGGAATCAAAATTCTCAGACACGACCATTACAGATCTCTCAACAGTTGAACAGAGATAACGCTGGCAGTTCTTCAAGGACTTCAGATTCTTTAAGTCCTCGACTGGCACAGAGAAAGAAAGAAGCAGAAAGGAAGGGTAGGAATACCTCCTTGCCAGATTCTAGCAAGCCCCGGAGGCAGCCTCGACCACGACATGATTTTGGACATAAAGGTGGAAAGCTTACAACTGATTCAGTGCATTATTCAGTACCACCAGAAGATCAGACAAGCGATTTTAGCAGTGACACAACAAGACAAATTAGCCAGCAAGGAGATGAAATATCTGTTCTTTCAGATAGTAATATGAGTTCTGCATCACAAGTAGACGTGGAAATGACAAGTTCAGATTGTTCCTTAGTGGCAGACTGTGGTTTGCAGACTTCACTTACAATCTTTAACAAGAAAGTGAAGGTACTTTCTTAGCTTAAGATCAATATATATGGATAGCTGTGTGTAAGAGTGTACAGAAATCTATGTGCATTTTACTACACTTCCTGCCTTTATGCATGTATACTGCTGTATAAAAGTTCATGTATTCCTGCCTTTGTATTTTATTTGAACTTTGCTTCTTCTATTTGTAGAATGAGGAGGTGTCATCAGTTCTGAATGATGAAAAAAGATTGATGGAATTAGGAGGTGCACAGCCTGAAGGCCCTGAACAGCCCAGTCCAGTTTCAGTCCTAGACCAATCTTTTTACAAGGAGGATACCATGCCTTCACCTGTTCCAGTTTCATGCCCCTTCCAAGGTGAGTTATGCAACTTGACTTCCTTACATTCCTTGTTTCTGTTCTGGAAGGGTGTAAAATATTTCTCAGTAGTGCAGTAAGTCATAATATAAATAATAGGACTCTTACGGAAGGGCCAAATTGCTTTGAAGGATTAGCTAAGCATGGGGAAACCCCTGATGTATATACAACTCAATAGCTGGTGTGGTGGGCTAGCCATTGGGCAATCCTGGTCAAAGATCAAAATTGACAAGGAACTGAGGTATATGAAAAAAAAATACAAACATAAATATAGAAAACAGAAAATGCAGAAAAGAAAATAAAAACAGAACTATGTATTTATCCTATATCTATATATATATATATATATATATATATATATATATATATATATATATATATATATATATATATATATATATATATATATATATATAAGTGAATCCATATGTATTTAACATAGCTTCAAACATGATGTTATGCTTATATGTGTGTACTATATAGAGTCATAGACAACTATATGTATAAGGTAACTCCATATACGTATGTTTTAGATACTCACTTAGAACTGACAGTGTAACAACTAAAAAGTTTGCGAAGAAGAAAATGAAACCTCGTAGGAGTTAAGTATGTACTATATGGTCAACTATATGTATAAAGCAGGTATACATATGTTTTAAATACTCCTCTTAGAACTTATAGTGTAACAACTAAAAGTTTGCAAAGAAAATGACACCTCATAGAAGTTAAGGCCTTCAGGAAGAAGTTGCCCAACTGAAATTCTGAACATATGCAAAATCAATACTCTTACTCGAATATTCTTTTTTAACATAACAATAGTCCATCTCAATATGTTTGGTCCTCTCACAAAAGGTATAATTGCTGAAAATATATATTGCTCTCTTGGTTGACACAAAGCATTGCTACATCTTGAATCAATTGTTTCAACCAGGCAATTTTCATTATTTTGTACTTTGCTTCTATAGAAGAAAGAAAAACTTTCTACTGGTTCTTGCATCTCCATGATATCAAAAAATCACCTACGAAAATAAAAAAACAGTCGCAGAATTACAATCCTCAACTCTCCATTTAGATTCTGTATATGTAATTAAATCTAGTGAAGAAGAAGATGATGACAAGAGCAACTCTCTATATAAAGTTCTTGTGATATATACATATATATATAGTTATTCACATAACCAGACTCGTAAGTGCAAATGTAAGATTATGTCAAAATGACGTCACATGTAACATGAACAATGTCCAGTTGAGTTCTGCAAAGGTGCACGAGTGCTCTAACCAATTTGCTGATAGGAAGTTAGATTCTTCAAAGGCACTTTGGTGTTTTATCTTCAAAGGCACTGTGGCATTTTAGCCTCATTTTCATTTGTTAAATTAGATCCAGCAACAATATGTGAAGCAAACTTAATCTGAGATAAAAGACATCCTCTACTAGAGTAAGCAATTCAATAACTAAATAATATGTCAGATATCCAGAATTTGTCATTTCAAATTGTTTTTTAAAGGGTTATTTGATTTCATTAACTCCCTTTTTGTCACTTTCAGTAATCACCATAAGTAATATGATAACAATTTTTGTACCTGTATTCTTTACAAGGTGAGCAGTGTTATAGCACTATGATCTAAATCCTCATTTTTTATCATAACACTAGTAAATTGACCAAACCATGCCTTTGGTGCTTATTGGACCCATATGCATCCCTTTTTAAACTAAGCACCTCACTTTGATGATCTTTCATGCCAGAAGGAACCTTCATATATACCACTTCATTTGAGTTATCTTTGAAAGACATTTTTAGTATTGATTTGTTAGATGTTTCATTCTCTATATTGTATCCATAGTAATTAATAATCAAACAAAGGCCATTCTAGCAAAAGGAACAAAAATAATTCTTCGTAATCAATTTCATAATTCATATTCATGTGAATATCCTTTGGCAACAAATCTTGTCGCAATTTTTCCAGATTGTCATAATTCTAAATTTTAATTTTAAACTTACAAACTCTAGTTTTCTTTACTTTAGGTAGACCGTGAATAATCTACTGTTTTTGTTCCACAAGGATTATTCTCGGCTCCATTGTGTGAATTCATCTCATCTTGAGAGCAAGATCAATAGTTGAGACAAGTAAAAGAAATTCAAATTTAATTTGGAAACGAATACATGAATAAAAAGATAAAATTAAAAATACGGAAAGCAGAAGACTAGGAAGACTGAGTTACAAATTTATCCTATACACACACACACACACACACACACACACACACATATATATATATATATGTAAAATTTCTGACAAAGGGTACACAATTTTCCTTATGGCATCAAAAAGAAACCTTGGAAGAGGTATCAGTGAGCTTAGTAGATTTTTTAGCAAAGTTTATATCGTCACTATTAACTTAGGACCTCAATGTCATGCCCACCTCAAAACTCAGGTTGTGCTCAGGTTTATGCCTGATTCTACTAGGAGTAAGATATGTATAATCATTTCTTCTGCATGATGTAGTTGGTGGCATACAACCGCACACACGAAAGGTCACAATGCAGTTTGCAAGTAAATATGTTCATAACTTCCAAGAAGGAGCCTGAAGAAAATGTTGTTGCCCAAAATCAAATACTTTGTTTTAGGCCCTCTAATATTTGGAATCAAGTTGCACAAACTCATGTAAGCTCTGATGCATATTATTGGAACCTTACATAGTTTAATCTAGATCATATGTATCTTCCGTGCTTTTCAGGCGCCAAAAACCAAAAAACAGAAGATGTTCCAAGAGAAGAGAACCGAAAACCATCTGCCAGCATTTTCTTATCCAGCCCCAGGAGGTCTCTCAACTTCACCTTGTCAAAGGATCATTGCAATAAGTTGGCAAGCATTGAAGACCTTGTTCAGAAGCTCCAGCGCCTCAATTCATCTCATAATGAGGTTGCCACAGATTACATAGCATCTCTTTGTGAGAAAACAACCCCTGACCACAGATATGTTTCTGAGATATTATTAGCATCAGGTTTCCTACTGAAGGATCTTACTGCAGATGCAAAGACACCTACTCTGGCACACTCGTCTGGCTACCTGATCAACCCTGACCTCTTCTTTGTCCTTGAGCAGACAAAATCTAGTCGAACGTGTAAAGATGAACCTGGGGAAACTGGGTTGCCTGACAAGCAGAAGACTGATCATGAGAAAGTGCACAGACGATTGATCTTTGATACTGTGAATCAACTCCTTATCAACAAGCTCCCTGTCTTGGATGCAGATCCGTGGCTTGGTTCATCGAAGCTATCAATGAAAGCATTGACTGGACAGCGGCTTCTGCATGAAATATGTGCAGAAATTGATAATCTTGCAGAAAACCATTCTAATGATGATGATGATGTGGTCTACAGTCTGACTTGTCAGCTGGAGAACTGGTGTGATCAGAGGAAAGACATTTCTGCAGTTGTGCTGGATATTGAGAGGATGATATTTAAGGATTTAGTGGATGATATAGTAAATGGAAGTGGATGGACTTCTAAGGCTGTGGAGAAGACAAGGCACTTGCGCCAAGCAGGAGCTAAGTAGGCCTAGTGCAGGAACAAGAGTGGAGTTTCAGTTAATCCAGTCTATCAGCTTCGTTTCCATTTTCTTTTTATTCTTTCACAGGGATATGCTTATGTTCATACATGATATATTTGTAAGTGGCTGTGAGAATTGAATATAGATAACATTTTTCTACTTTTTGCTTGGTAATAGTTTGGAACAGCTATTATTTTTCAAGTACTGAAAGGAAAACGACTCTTCAGTTTAATTCTAACAGTTGTTGATCCAGATACATCTAAATCCTTATGATTAGCAATCCTTCTGAGTCACTGACTACTATTTACGTATTCAGTAACTGAAGTGTGTGTTGAAGAGGCAGGAGAACAATCTCCAAAGTGCAAAACGAGGGATATGGACTGCTGCATTCTTCAGCTACCAATCTAAATAACAGAAACAGCAAGTTTTCCTTCAAGCCTCTGAATGCTATGGCAGATGTTGCCTTCATGTAATAACTAATTGGTTTTTCACTTCCCGAAACACGTTCACATGATATCCATGCTTCTGGTTTTGGCTATGCTTAATGAAAGTTTCCTTGGTTCTTGCATATAATCACTTGTCCACAATTTCAACATGGTTTTAGTTTGTTTTTTGCTACATACATGGTCTTCTCTTTCATCCTCATTAGCTAAATGTGCCCCTCTTTCTTCTACTCATGGTGATTTACATATTTGTGGTAGTCTGGGTTTACTGGGTTGCTGCTTCTGCCCAAAACAATTTATTTCATTCTGATTCAACTTTCAAGCAAATTTAGCCGACAAACCCAATCATTTTACACAACCGGAGATCTCAATGGGACTTCCTCAAATATGGAATGGAGCTTGGTGCAGAACATGCTTGCAGAAACCCTGATTTTACATGTTTAGTGTGGCAAGGCGGCAATTGGATAAGAAACTGCAATGTTGGTTCTCCTTAGACCTGAGACCAGCCCTTATCCAACTCATGCGGTCTAAAACACAGTGAAAAAGGTAGTCCTGCTCCAGCCCATGCCTGACCCAGTTAAGCTTGGTTGAATGATGAGAAACATATTTCAACTCTGGCGATAGTGTTACAACCATTGTCAGATATTGCAAAAATAACAGGAAAATCTCAGTGAAAAGAAATATCTAACAATTTTCTCATGATCTTTTGATGATTTTTTCACTTTTTTATTCGTTTTTCATTTATTTTATTTTTTCTAATTTTTAGGATTTTTATTTTTTAAAATTTTGTGGAATTTTTTCTGAAATTTTCTTGAGAAAAACAACTTTACCAAAAAAATACCAAAAAATAACCATCCCATATTTTCATGAGAACGATATTTCTGACAATGGTTACAACAAGTGCTGTAAATGATTAATGATCAATGGCGACTTTGTCTCATAGAGAAAAATAACTGCATCTATGTCTAACAATAATGTGTGTGTGTGTTTCCTCACTCGTTAGAACAAACCGCAACTGCATGTCAGTCAAGATGGAAGCATATTAAATTAATTGTGGACCAACTACTGCAATACAACTAAAACTACGGTCACTGTCTCTTCTTTAGCTTGTAAATAATGCTAGAGAGATATCCAATATGGACAGGCCATTTTCAGTAGCAGAGACAGTACATAAAGGACCTGACTGCACATTCACTTGTACACCTACCACCGAAGCATAAGCTTCTGAGCAAGCATCAGTAGCTCCTTGTCAATCTCTATAGAAGCTTATCATAATTGTTGATCATGTAATATTACTTTCAGAGTTATACTGTCATGCGACACAGTTAAAACAAGGTCCCTGGTTGTCTCTGATGGGTCAGGTTCGTCAGCCGACACAGTTAAAACAAGGTCTTTGGTTGTCTCTGATGGCTAGGCAGAATCTTGCCAGTACCTTGCAATAGATAAGAATGACCAAAATGCCCTCCAAAGCACTGATGCTGTCGAATGATAGGCTCTTCGGAGATCACTGTGGAAGTCCGAGATGGAAATCCCCACGGAAACTTCAACACTGTGAACTGACAAAAAATTGTCACCTTGCTGGTGCTTCTCTAAAAGATGTTTATCATTCACTTATAGATACAACAGTATGCCTAAGTCGTTAGTCATGCACTTGCTGGTGCAGCTTTTGTGCGGCAACCAAGAATTTATATATATATATAGGCTACCGGACTCTAAGGTGCTAGACTTATAATCAATTATTTTAGCTATTAATCTTTTCAAGATGGATAGTTGAAAGAAAAACAAAGAAAAAAAAATGTTGTAAACTGATGCTACATAACTAAAATGTGATTCTTGCTAAAAAACCAGAGTGAACACGTTCAAGCTATTGCCTCATCAGACCCAGCAGCATTTGTGAGTCACTCACTCAACTGTCCCTCTGAGACGCAGTCGAGAAGTGCCATGCAAGGTTGTCCCCTGCCCTTTCTTTCTCAGTCCCACCCCAGCAAAAAATGACTTCCTGAAAAATGGACAAAAAAATATCTCCTTTTTCTCTTTATTTTTCTCTCAACCATCCAACTTGAAACAATCAATAGTTAGCATGATTCCTTAAGGTCTAAGAGTCTAGTACTTATCATATATATATATATGTGTGTGTGTGTGTGTGAAGAGAGAGAGGGAGAACCCCCGCCACACCTGTGTTGAAATGTAGAGTCAGGTTGCTAGAAATTGCAAAGCGGAGATCTAAATAGAAGCATTTCTCGGACCCACAGGTTGCCCGCTGCAACCATGAGCGTAGTGACAAATACTGCCTTTTTTTGTCAAAAATGGCCATAGCTAAAAGGACAAAATTTGTAACTCCAAGGAGCTGTTTGGTATCCATAAACATGTTACTGTCCAGTGAAACTACCCCAAAATTTGGTGCAAATTCACTAAATACTATGTTACAGGGTTCCAGGGGCAGATTCAGTGGACACTAATAATTTGTTACTGAAACCAAACAGACTCCAAGAATAAATAAATAAATAAGAAAATATTTATTTGCCGTTTTAAGTGCTTGGTCTCCAACGCAGTTTCTTGTTTCCCATTATAATGATTCACGTGGCAAGTGATCCTTGGAGTGCTTGGTGTCCTTAAATCTGGTTACATATTTAGGAATGCAAATAGTAGACAGTTTGGTTAAAGGAAAAAAGAAATGGCATTGACACGTAAATTGAAAATGGCAGCACCAGAAGTTCATAGCCAGGGATTAATCTGACATAAACAGTAAACTAAACCCTTGTTTTTAGCTGATTTTGAGCTATGACATCTTGTGAGTCTATTGATTTCCTGGAACCTTTTCAAGCTGAGATGAATGTGTCATATTAGACAAGCAACCAACTTTGCTAAAGAAGCGTCATGCTAACATGACAGATCGAAGGTTAGAATAATCAAATCAACCAATCTTTAGCTGGAGCCCCAGCTCCATAGCTGAGAGAGTTCTCGACATAAACTACGACTGTGCGGTTTTTTTTTTTTTTTGGTGAGTGAGCTTTGACCCACGGTCCGAAAGAAGGCCGAAGGTCGAAGCCCCCACCCAACCTCTCATCTCTAAGGATATAGGGCTGCCTGTGCAGTGCTTCAAAGAGTTGGCTCTCAATGATTCAAAGCGGAGGCCAGCCCCTAGTCGATCCCGTTGTACCAACCCTCTTGGGGATTCCGGCTTTGCGGTTTAAAAACTAGTTTTAGTGTTGAATTGGTTAGATCACTCTTTTAGCTCCCCTTTTTCTAATTTGATAACCTCCTTAAGAATCATAGGTACTTGGGCACGGTGCCGACACTGGGTTTTTGACCCACACACCAAAATGGGTATGTGGACACATTGGAGCACTTGTCTGATTGGAATCGATCCAACCAACTACTTTGTTTAACTTGTTCTAACTCAGTTTTCATTCTATTTTTGTGGGGTTGTTGGCTATTAACACGCACTACTTTTATTTATGTGATTTGTTTACTTGAATTTTGTTTTAATTTTGAAAATTTTATGGTTTTTGCATTTGTCTGCATCCATATTTTTCAAAGTTATTGTTCCCATACCTGAATCTGTACCGCACCGGTATCACTTAAGCTATTTATAAGGACCCATTCTTTCTCTTCTTTTCTTTGCTCGTTCTTTCTAAAGGCAAGGATCTGGAGCCATGACATAAAACCATGTTTGAGACCACACTTTTCATTTTACATTGGAAAAGTGTCTAATCCGCAACCGTGTTTAAATTTTTTGTTTTTTATATATATTTTTCACATATAATAATAATAATAGTAATGTTTTCCAATTCATCAATCGGCCAACTTATTGAATCGATGGCTTGATCACTGGTTGGTTTCAGTTTCTGATTTTTGCGGCACTGCGTTTTCTATATTGACTAGAAAAAAGGCCTCTTAGGTACGCGTTGCCGATTCCTCGTTCCATTATGCAAATAAAATAATCGGAAAATTTACGAAAAGATATCTTAGTTTTGGAAAATTATTAAATGACTACCAAACTTTTTAGGCCTAACAAATAAGCTGTTGAGTTTTCCCCCTAATTCTCAAGTCAAATTTCCCATTACCTCTCAAAAACAAAATATTTTTAAAAAAGGATTTTCACTGTCCATCTCATTTTGTAATTTACCTCTCCCATGTTTCATATTTGGGAGCGGTTATTTAAGAAATTTGAAGAAAACTTGACCGCTTATTTGTTAGGCCTCAAAAGTTAAAGTTAGGCTGCTTTTATAAGTTTATGTTGAACCATTGTTTTTTTTTTCAATGTAAAAGGTTTTTCAAATCAGATATAATATAGGCCAATAATGACCCCGGAGCAAGGTATTTGTTAAGACATTTCACCTCTTCGAGTTAAATGCTTCAACCACTTAATGCTACGCATCAATTTTTGAAGCATGACATCATGTGGTTTGGGGCATTTCACTGTCGCAGGTAGAATGTCATAATACACAAACCGTGCTTGTAATCATTTAATGAAATTTTACAATTAGGAAAAAAAAACTAGTATACAATATATCCAGATTTAAGTTTCAGAACTGATGCTGACAATATCAACAGGAGCCTTTTTTTTCGAAACCTTTTTCTTTTTGCACATTGAAAAGCATGAACAGATCATGCTAATTACTTGGTAGCACCAGTTTTCACTGGAGATTTCAAGGGATTGAATTTAAATTGAATGTACCATTTACCATATCTGGTTTACCGGACACTCACATATAATTCGCATTCAAATTGGAATTCAAATACGAATGAATAGAATGCAATTTGAGTTTGATGTTTAGATTCTCATCCGCATTTAATTTCTGACTTTTAAAAGCACAATGGAATCAGAAGCACACTATGATATGTTACCGAATAACTTTCGAAATGTATGGATATGAAATTTAAACCATACTATGCATGTTAACAACCAACTGTCAAAAAGTATACATATTGGATATGAGATACTTATTCCAAATTAAATCTGGATATAAATCGTACCATATATTTATTTAAAACTGAATGCAAGGCTGGTTGAATGATGTTTATTAAATCCAAATAGAATCTGACTTCTTAATTGGATTTTTTTTTTCATATCCGACTTTTTGATGCAGTTCAACTGGATATCTGATCCAATCCCACTCACTCAAATTCCTAAGGGTGTGTTGTGTTTAATTAACCTTGATCTAAAATTCCTAAGATTTGAGAATCATGGGTTTAAGATTAGAGCATCCGCCATCTTAATCTGACCTTCTCTTAGTGCAAACATATATAATAAAAATTTTAAGTATGAATCTTAGGTCAACCTTAGGATCCTTAGTTTGATTAATCATGGATTTTACCATAGAATTTTTGCAATATCAGTAAAAGCATGTCATGTCCGATCCACATGAGATCCATGGCTTTCAAATCAAGAGTAATCAAACGCCCCGTCACCGATAAAAAAATGTTTGTTATCACAAGTAACCTACGTGGATAAATACTTCAAATTGAAGATACTTGATAAGAAGAACATTATGGCATATTTTGTTGACTTGTAGAGCTGTATCGGTGTGTACCTTTTCTGTTGTGGGTTTTGTTGAGGGGATCATTGGTCGTTGCCACTGGTCCGTGCGTCTCCAGGCCTTCTGACATTTTTGGTTCCTGCATTGCTTTTGGTTTCTCAGCAACCCTTTGTGATGGATAAGTCTTCGTTTTCATAATTGTTCTTTCTAGCGCCCCCTTTAACTCCTCGTTAGAGGTGGCGGTTGTGCATTGTTGAATAATTCAAGATACTCTCTCTCTCTCTCTCTCTCTCTCTCTCTCTCCACAACACACACACACACACACACACACACACACACACACACATATATATATATATATATATATATATATATATATATATATATATATATATATATATATATATATATATATATATATATATATATATATATATATATATTATCCGTTGTGTAGATCATGCGGACGACAAGACCACTTCTGCAACAGCTGTGGCCTTTGACATGATTTTCAATGTCTTAAAATTAAACATCCCGCAACATTAGAAGGAAACTGATCTAGTAATCACACTGACCTTTCATTCACGCACGTAGCTTGACAGTTTCACGTCCTTCAACTCGGCACCAATTAAACAAGGAGAAATGATTGAAGACCGTATCATTTCTTTCTTGACTCCGATTCATCTCTTTATTTCTCCTCCTCCTCTGGTCTTTAAGTCTCAACTAGGTATTACAGCTCCCCTGACTGTTAGATTGCGTAGGGGCTGGCATTGTAAATTCACACCAGTGTGCATATAAGTAGACAAATGAAAGCCAAGGCCAATGGGGAGAAGCATACTCC
Organism: Nymphaea thermarum; assembly: GCA_011799765.1. Taxonomy (NCBI): domain Eukaryota; kingdom Viridiplantae; phylum Streptophyta; class Magnoliopsida; order Nymphaeales; family Nymphaeaceae; genus Nymphaea; species Nymphaea thermarum. The sequence goes on along the minus strand of JAANDH010000785.1, from coordinate 90,031 downwards.
AATAACGTTGGCAATTTCTATAATTTTTTATGTATATTTTTTCACGTTTTAGGCGCATCCTCGGTTCAAAAAGTCAAGGTTATCGATTTAACTAAGCTCAAAAGTTTCAAAGCCATATTTGTGCAAGAAAAACAAGCAGCAGCAACAGAAACCAAATCCGCAAAGGATGGGTCGTTAACTGAACCACCGATGATGTGGGTGATAAGTTATACAGGTTAGACTATTTCGAAGATGCTTGCCACGTCCATTTCAAAATTATCAAGTCACAGAAGACATTCAGCAATTTTTGGTATCAAAACATGGAAGTGGTCTTTAGAATTAGGTAACAGAGTCACACTCTCCAGCAATTTGTGATCGAGGACATCATTATTGCAAGGCTAGAAAGAATCCAGCTGAATCATGTTAAACTACAAAGTTTTGGAAATGTGGTTGGTCACGTAAGCTCGACGTTGATAACAATTTCTGGCTGAATGTCTTGACGATATATGGCAGACACCTTCAAGCAACACATCGGTCCTGGCGGTGAGAAATACCATGAAAAAGTATTATATTCAGTGGGTGAAAGTTTGAAACTCACACAAACCTAGTTGTTGCCATGAAAAACTTTGAATTGTTTCATCTCTAAAACTCTACACAAGGTTTCACTTAGCACTAGTGGCAACAAAAAAAAGTTGATCAACTTGAAATTAAATAAGATCCCCACAGCAGTTCTTTTGATTGAGCTGATATGTCTAGCAATCACTTTTGATCGCAGATTAGTTCAGGAAGAAGTCAATACTACGTCCACTATCATTTGTCTTGCAACATATCAAATTCCGCGTTCCAAATAAAAAAAAATGAATGTCTTCGTTTTCCCCTTAAATAATAACGACAGTTAAAAAATCTAAAACTTCACATTTCCCGTGTATGAACAAACCCAACAATGAGATGGTTTAAATGGAACCTGCTCTCCTTATCCATACGAAGAGAAAATTGCAAGAATAGGAAAGGAAAGAAGTCCACAACTCTTGGAGAGCCAAATTAAGAGAAGTGAAGTCTTTTCTAAAGAATAGATTGTGCAAAAGATCTCATTTCAGCAAGAACAGAGCTACTCATACCTTACAGTGAACCTCCCATACCTTACAGTGAACCTGCCAATGTGAAATAGAATAATCTTCAGCAACAATGTCACAGATTTTTAACAACAACGTACTTCCCCATCCAAGACGTAGCACCAACAGCATAAACCACAATTTCTTTTGGTTACAAGGTGACCAATCAATTACCATGGCATATCAAGTGAGCTCATCTAGTACCATACTTTACAAAGAAAAGGCCCGAACTCCAACAACCCATATCATTACAACTGAGCAAGTTCTTGTGGATTTTCTATTGCTTCCTTAAGTATTTGTTCTGCCCTTCTTTTCTTGTCATCCTTGTCCTCATCCCTTGGGAACCAATGGGAGTTCTTGCCAGAATTCTGCAAATTCTTAACATTCATTCCCATAGAGGAGCCGGACACATTTTTTGGGGACCCCAGCTTGAAATTTACAGCTGGTCGATCACTGGGAAGAACCTGTTCATCTGTTGGACCACCATTACCACTTGACGTCCCAAGTCCACTTTTTGCTGCTTCAATAGCTGGGCGGAATGTCTCAACCACTGAGGGAAGACTAGGTTGGCCATCAACATTACGATGGTCAGAAAGTCTGGGGAGAAGAGTAACGTGAGATACCTCCTTCTCTCCAAATGGAAGAGGTGGTGCAAGAAAAGGATTTTCAGCCTGCTTCACGTCTTTGAGTTTTCCTCTAATCCCAAAATCCCCATCTACCAAGCCGAATGCTGTGTTTTCAATCCGCTTCTCCTCTTTATGTTTTCCTCTTACTCCAAAATCCCCATCCACCAAACTAAACGCAGTTGTTGCGGTCCCGTTACACATCAATCTCTGCTGTAAATTCACCAGTGACCTCTCTGCCTTCCTCCGTTGCCTTGACTGCTCAATTTTATCTGTCCGTGGTTCTGTTGCCCTCTCATTCCAAACAGGCGTATTTCTATAAGTGTGAGAATCAGGAAAAGCAGGCAACCAAGATGGAATATGTGCACCCGGGGGAGCCTCACCGATTCTCAAGAAATTTGGGGCCAATCTACATTCCCTGATAATCGGAAAACGTGGAACTGCACGAACAAACGGTATCTCCTCCGCCAAGCTTGCGTACTGCATGATCTCTTTGATGAGACCAGATCCTGAGAGGCTGCAGAAGCTGCTTTCAGACACGTCAGAAAATCCAACAGAACAATGGAGCTCTTTAAGAGCCCGAATGACATCAAACACGTTGGACTCGGTCCTTCCAGCTGAATTGGCGTGAAAGCTAGCAGATCTTCCAAGATCTTGAATGTACCTAATCGAAATATCTGCTAGAGACTCGAGTGCCGATTGCCTAAATGCCTGATAGCCCACACTTTCACATATCTGGGCCACACTGATCTGAGCAACAGCTCGGGAAAAATCTCCTCGACCACTGGAACAGGCGCTGTCGCCTAGGCATCTAACTCTTCCACTCGGACCGCCGCCATCGGTCATATTCAAAATCTAACTTGAGGACCACTTTCAAATGCCTCCTCTGATCTTCCAACGCAGAAACCCCATTTTCCTTACGCATGTCCCATCCGCCAAACTAAACCCCTCAACTTCATCCAAAAGATCTCCATCCTTACGAATTGGAACAAGTGAACCAATCATGGCCAATAATGGAAGTCCTCAACAAAACTTACCTAGAAATAATAATGCGGGACAACAGTTACCACCTTTTTCAATTTAAAAAATATCAAATAACGTAACACCCTCTCAGAGACTATGGAACAATCACAGGAAAAGCACCCACAAATTCCCCAAGATTTCTTAGGGCTTCCCTCCGAAACAATCAACTCTTCTACCAAGACACCATATTCAAAAGCAAAAAAGAAGAAATCATCCTGCACAGAGGACCAACCTAATGTTCCCAACGAAAACCGAGAAATCTCATACTACTTTAGCAAATTGGAGGGCATAATCGACGATCAAGAGAATGGACAACCACGGGAAAACTTGAAGACCACGGGGGAAAAATTGAACGCTTACCGTGAAAGAATCCGGAATCCAGAACGGGAGGAACCGTGGGTCCTTAGAAACGAGAGCGCGAAAACTATCGGGAGATTTGGCTGGTCGCCTAAACCCCTGTCAAAACCCTAACAAGAACAAAGGAAGGGGCGCGGGCGACGGTCGAACCGGCCACCTCACGAGTGGTATTTATAGAGGGAGGTGAAGGGTATTTATAGAGGGCGGTGGTAAAGCTTTCGGATCCGGACCAACTTAGAAGCTCAGCCTCAGTTCCACGTTTAGCTACGGCCCTAAATCTACAAAAATGTACAAAAACGCACCTGGATCCGATACTGTTTACCGCCGCCACCCGTTTCGGATATTAAAATTTTCCGGATCCTGCGAAAACAAATAGGATCCAATTGCTATTCAAGTTCAAATATAAATCTGTACCAACTCTAAAATCCAATACAAATTCTAAATCCAAAATATAACCGAGAGCGTGCTTAAAAAACTAACGTCTTAAATTTATATGTTTTACGTGGCATTGTTTTAAAATGGAATCCGAATAAAAATCTCTGATTCATCAAACTAAGAATATCAAACAAATTTAAAAACTATTTAATTTTACTTGGAAAAACCATCAAACGGTCACATCATAATATGTAGGTAAACTGGTGAAGTTACGAGATTTGGGCACGGTAGGGTTAATCAGATGGAGAAAAGAAAGTATCAAATTCAGATCCAATTAGCTAAGTGAATATCTTTTACTTGGAGAATATGAATCTCACGTTTTGGATCCGGACCCTACTTTTCCTTGCATACTGAGAAGTTATGTATACTGGATACCATTTTTTTATTCTTAAAAATTGTTGGAAAAAATTATCAGATGATGCTAAACTTTTCGGCAAAAAAGCGAATGCCTAATCATTAATCAACTTAAACTTTTAAGTGTCAATAGAAATTTTCAAAAGAAATTCACAAAGAGCTGCCTTTGAATGGAAAAAGTTGAAGTAAGGAGGTCGTTTGCAAAATTATATTGTTTTAATCAAAACTATCTCTTTTCGTTTTTCCTTCTTTGGAAAATAATTTTAATTAAGAGAGGTAAAATTTAGTAAACTATCTCTCCACATGAACTTTGTTCTACCAAAAATGAAATATTTCTCTGGAGAATTTCTTTAAAAAGATTTTTTGTTTTTTATTAATCTTTGAAACTTCAGAGGCTGATTCCCATGTTAAGTGGCTAATGTGGTCAAGAGGGGTATTTTTGTCTTTGTATAAGAAGTATTCCAATTATAAGGTGGCTGTTATCACATCCAATCCCCAACACATCAATCTCGCCTTAGGAGACTGACACAAAACCTGTTCTGAGAAACTTGATTTGTTATTTTAAAGTCAAGCAGCTTTTTATAATTTTTTCTGTTTTTTAAATAAATTGACGAACTCAGTTAGTTGAATGTTCATTGGAAGGATTTTCTTATCAAATCCCATAAATGTTTCCTTTTAACATGTAAAAATTCAAACATAGCTTCGTATCATGTATATCCAAACTTGCTTTGACTCCAAGTCAATCTAAGCAATATCAGTATACATCTCATCTGCATCCAATTTCTTTAACATTTCATCTCCATGCGATTGTTTTTACGGCAACACTCTACTTAATTTACACACTTCGTTTATTGACGATGCCATCAAGTTGACAAGACATCACAAATTGGAAACTAAGCTTGACAGGATGATCAATGACGTAGCTTTGAACCCTTAAACTGGTGAAACTACGGCGCAATTTTTTGTTGGACAAGGTTCAGGAACTTTTACCAAACAGCCGTGCGACTGCGGCCACTAAATAAAACTTTTGAAAAGTCTTAACAAGGGCCAACATCTATTTTTTCAAAAAAATTTACAGGGGCCAACAAAAAAAAAAAATTAGAAAAATATTTAGTAAAAAAATTTTCAATTTTCCGAAAAAGTGGGGGTCCTGGCCTCCGCCTCTGCTTGCAATCAATGTTATAAAATTTAAGAATGTTACGATTTAGTTTTCAATTTCTTTTTAAGATCCCATGTTCAAATTTGATTCCAACTCTAACTCCTTGAAAATGCTACGATACTTTTTTGCCATTATCGACCCTTCCTTCACCAATCCGAACCTTCAAGAGCTGCTGCCCTATCTCACAGGCACTTAATTGTAATGAAACCTGGCCATTCATCCGTCCTAGCAGGCGGAAACAAGATATGATCCATTGAACAAATTTCTGGCTGGGGAGTATATATATATATATATATATATATAGAAAAACTGAACCATGACTCTCTTTTTTCATGTCATCTGGGGACATCGTTAAACCCGTCCGTCATTTTTTATGGACGGTTGGTAATTTTTTTAATCCATCGTTTCACTGATGGGCGATGGAGGACGTGGGGGAGGAGGCCGTCGCCGGCACCACCTACAATGGGGTGAGGGAGGAATTCCCCCGACCCCTTTCCTCTACCCACGGTGGGTAGGGGAAAGGAGAGCCGCTGGGGAAAGGGAAGCCCCACGGCGGCTTCCCCCACTGTCACCGGTGGGGCGACCACGGCAGGAGGAGCTGCCAGCGGCTCTTGGTTGAAAGGAGATGGAACGGGGAGAGAGTGAAGATGAAGGAAGAAAAAACAGGTGTGATCTGAGCCGTCTATCCTAGATCGACCGTTCACATTTGATGTCATATAGATGTACATGTAAATGAAGAATCAGGGTTGAGGAACTATATATATATAGACGGTTTGTGTGTACAAGTGAATGAGTACAAGAAATTGAATTGTGTCTACTTCCTGGTGCCCGCTCTTTCTAGTTAATGATAGACGCTGATAGATCCCACAAATTCTTCAGGAAAAGTTATCAGGAAAAATTTATAGTAAAATCATCCACTTAGCATCTAAGCCTTTTGATAAATTTGATTGGTTCTTACAAGGTGCCACTTTTCAAGGACAAGGTACCAACATGTTATTTACATTTCTGAAAAGAATTACAAGTGAAACCATGCAAAGAATTAATTAAATTGATTGGGTACCTCATAAATCATAATCAATACACAGTCCTCTCTTATTTAGCCTATACACAGATCAAATAAATATAAAAGCGTGGTAAAGTAACTATAAATCGTTGAACCAACTTGGTTAATGATTTCAAAGCGACTTTGATAAATGCACCACCACATGAAACAATGAAAAACTATTAATTAAGTTTATCAAGCGACTTACAGAGTTCTTACATTCCATAAGCTATTAATGTGCATATGCATAATTGGTTTCGCATTCGTGTTGATAATTGGATAAGGTGTTCTTCGTATTACCATTCGATGAGACTGAAACACTGAACAAGGATTATGAATCTTAGGTTGCAGTAGAGACTCGCACAACCATGTAGTCAACATCAAATGAAACATAAGGGATAATAGAACCGCATAAAAAGATATACAATCTGGAAGGTGTATATTGTATCTAGATGACGCATGCGATGGTAGATTTAATATAATTGTCAAATCATCATCCAGAATACAATAAGTTTATCTCGCATAAAGAGCCAGACCTCACACGCTGCCATTAGGAAAGCAAAATAAGACAGTCCATATGCTCTACGTTCACAGGGATATCATGAGCAAACCTGTTTTTTCTGCTCAGCTGGAGGTGAAAGCCAATAACACGGCATCTTTTCAAGACAAAATATTTATGCACAAAAGGAAGGGGAAAGAAAAACATAAATCTTATCATTGATGGTTCCTCATGAAAGATGAATATTTCTCAAGGTCGTCTTTAGTTAATAAAGGGGTCAATGAGTTTCTTGCTATTTGAAAATGGCGATTAGAGACCATAATTGCAGAAAGGTCTTCTCTAAGAGCTACCATCCCTGCTTCTCTACATAGACCAGCTAACTCGGCCCCTGTGAATAGGTCTGTCTCTGCCGCAATCTGTTCAAGATCAACATCTTTGTCTAACTTCATATGACGTGTATGCACCTGCAATATCTCCACGCGTGCTTCCATATCTGGAGGTGGGACATAAAGCACCTGCACACGGTAGAATTAGGCATGTCTCTCTTACATTTTTGTGTTATAAAAGATATTACAAAACCTGCAAGTTCTATGCATCTCAAAATGTATAACAATTGATACATGTTCGATGTGCAAAACTTAACTGTAAATTCTAGGCATTCTCTGTGCATAAATTTTCAAGTTTGGGGAAAATAAAGAAATCTTTCACGTGTCTGGTTCAAGACCTTAATCTATCGTGTCTCACATCCTAAACGTGAAAACTTTACACATCTAATCAAACAAACCCTTCAGTAGGCTCTTATATCCTAAGTTTTTCCATATGTGAATTACTTTCAATGAAGAGTGTAAACTTCTGAGTTTCGCAGAAAGAAAATGACTTGATCTCATCAAAACAGGAACCAAGTATGCACGTACTGATGTACAGTTGAACCTAAACTACCATTCCACCTCAAAATTTCTCAAACACAAGACACGGAAAAAGCACATGCATAAGGGCATAAAGAAATTTCTGCATATAAGCATCAATTGATATTACAGTAATTAGTTTTTTCCATTTAAGGACTTCTAAAATCAGCACACAGTGAACACCATTATTAAGCAACATAAAACTCACCAAATCAAAGCGCCCTGGACGCATTAATGCAGCATCAATAGCATGAGGCCGATTAGTTGCAGCTAGAACAAGAACGCCCTGAGCATGAAACCATGCACGTTGGTGTATTAGGAGAACTGATGAAAATGACAGCAGATATAGCATATACCATGTTACTCTTCTAAATGGGTTTCACCAGACAATACAAACTAAAAGAAACAAAGACCTAGATAAGATTGACTCCAAATTGAGCATTTCAATTATCAAACAGGATCCAAAAATGTGTTTTTAAGTGAATCATTCAAATTAATGGCTATCCTGCCGCTGGCCAGAAATCGACTAAATCTCATTACCTGCTTGGTGTTCAGCCTTTGGCAAGCATAACTTATGCTAATTGAATCAGTGAAATTAATGGATTTACTTTTTCTTTCACGCACATAACAATCAACAGAATATGAAGTGACGTGCACTAGAATCACACAGTTGTCCATAGCATTGAAGGACTTATTCTTTCTTCCACACAACAATAAGGAGGATATAAGATGGCTATAGAGTGTTATCATACAGTTGCTGACTCGAGACCATCCATTTCAGTTAGCAGTGTAGATAAAAGCCTCTCCCCCACTGTCGGCTTACTGCGAGAATTTTCTCCATCACCACTGAAATCAATGGCAAAAAGAACTGTTAAAAATGATCAAGGAAAACAGAAACGAAATATCATAACACATGGATTACATGCAAGAATAACAATTCAAAGCTGTTCCTTTTCTGAGAGGGATAGAATCGCAGAACAAAGAAAACGATCTCAAAATTAGCAAAAGCACCCAATAAATCATACTGGTGTACCATGTGCCCAGCAGAACTCAATGATTGCATGAAGCAACAATAAAGCCAATGGATGCATTGCAACAGTAGCTATTAAATATCGTACGCACTACTGTCTACATGGGATGATGACAGCCGTGGTTTGCTTTCGCTTCTCAATGCATATGTGCATGTAATAGATACACATATATTCATTTTGTGTTGAGTATAAATGCAGATGCAAAAAAGCATGGAAAGAATGGCAATTGTGTTTTGTTGGCTCACATGAAAGCAGGCATTTAGATAAAATGCAGAACCGATATACTTAGAAAGTCCCAAACCAAAGCCGTAACAATCAAATATTTGATGAATTTGTTTAATGCATACGAAATGAAGTTTGGAGCCCTAGCCAACAAAGTAATGTTATCAGCAATCAAGTTCAAATTTAAAAATATCTAAAGATGTATCACCGTTTTGAGGCAACTGAATCAGCTTCGTCAAAGAAAATAATGCTTGGTGCTGCCAGGCGAGCTCTTTGGAAGGTTCTACGCAGTAATGCCTCTCCTTCTCCAACATACATGGAATAAACCTCTGCACCACTGGGAGATAACGGAAAGAACATCACAAACAAATGCACAAAATCTCTATGTTAAGAACTACAATACGAACACAAAAACCACAAGAAATCTGCATGAAAAATACATTTGGGAAACAAAAGAGAATATGAAAATAAATATGTGTATATATGAGCTTGCACATGCACTGTGTGTGTGTGTGTGTCACTTGCACATAAGCATGACAGTCTGCGTCTGTGCACGTGTGTATTACAAACATGAGGTTGTGTCAATCCATGAAGTTATGAACTTTACAATCATCAAATTACAACCAAGTTCAGGACTTGGAGATTTATATGTGATAAGAGCACCTAGATCATCACGTTTTTTACTTTTTTTGATTGACTGATTGGTATTTATCGCAACCTCTGGTATTACTTTCATTTTTATGTCGTCATATTTAATTAGTGTGATAGTGCCACTTCTAGTGGAAATATGTCAAACTAATGGAAGCAATTTAATCAATATATTTGACGAAATTGATGAACTACCTCGAACAATTTACTCAGATCATTACAACAGCTGATTCTTTCCCTTTATTTGCAGCTTATTTTCATCAGGTAAAAGTTTGATACAAGAACCGAGTGCAAGGTGAAGAAGGATAATTAAGCTCCCATGTTTTTGTTTCAATATAAGGGAACACTTTCACAACTGTTAGGTGCTTGAGCTGTCAAATTATTGTCTCTATGTGTGTGTGAGACTAGCAAAAAAGCATTTTTATTAACAGACTGATATAATGATAAACTACCTCAAAGAATTTTGTTATGTGATTGGTTGCTAAAGCCACTTTTTCTTTCTATCTCCAGATCATTCTCATGAACCCAGGGATTGATACCATAGAAATGCTCAATCAAGGAGCAAGCACAATTAGTTTACATATTTCCATGCATATCACTAAGGTGTCCAGTGGTCCCCTTAATGGAGACCAAGGTTCATTCACAAGCTAAATAAACCAGATTAAAAATAACACTTTTAGAAACTCTCTTCTAGAAGCTCCTGTGATCGGAAGCATTTTGGAAGTGACCAGGACTTCAGACTTCATAAAGTTCAGGATTATGATGCTCCGAAGTTCCGAACAGTGCACAACAAAAGGTCAGAATATCCATAAGAACCATATCTAACAGATAAGCCAAGCAGCAAATGGCCACAACTGGTCGCAAATTGGATACCTTATCGAAATACACAAGGACTGCAAAAATAGATTAATTCAATCTAAAAGCTCAATCATGATTGTCATAAACCTCAATCTTAGCATGGCATGTGTAAAAGAGTAATGAGCATATTACCTCAAAGAGAAAAAGGCTGCCTGGGCAGCATGAGCTGCAGCTTTGACAAGGGTGGTCTTTGAACAACCTGGGGGTCCATGTAAAAGGACTCCACGCACTGGTGATAACCCCAGTCTTGCAAATGCATCAGAATGTTTTATAGGCCACTCAACAACTTGCTGAAGTTTCTTCTGCTTCATTTGGTCAGGGAATGTTACTACAGAAACATTCACACAAAGCAATCTAAATAAAAACAGAAGGCACCACCCACCTTCAAGTCCTTTAACCCTCCAATATCTTCCCATGATACTTTTGCGACATCCGCAGTTACACCTCTTGTAATGCTAGGACCAACCTTTGACCTTGCATACTCCCAATCATTAACAGTCAATCTGCAAATGTCACCCTGATCACTGTTGCATGAGCATCTACGCATTGCTGCAATTGCTGCTTCATGACATAGTGCTTCTATATCAGCACCAACAAATCCATTGCATGATGAAGCTATAGATTGTAAGTCAACATCCTTCTCGAGGGAAAGCTTCCTTGTGCAGAGCTGGAAACAAGAAAAGGATCCAAGTATAGCCATGTAACAAGGAAAAACAGAGTGGAGCGTTTTAAGCAGCAAAATATCTTCCTTCCACATACAGACACAATGTGATGTTATGGTATCAGTTTTGCGAATAACAGTTAAGGGGGCAAAATGATGGTCATTAAGTTAATGGCAGTATACAAGGAAATTACACCTCAACAATTTTTAACCTCTCTTCCTCAGTAGGCACTGTGACTTCAATTTCTGCATCAAACCGTCCTGGTCTCCTTAGTGCTGGATCAATCGCATTGACCCTGCAAAGAAGCAAACCATGATAGTTTTAAACAATTTTTTTCCTGGGAAAATGGTTATCAAAGGATAGGCAATTGATCCTTGCATTCAACGGAACACTAAAGAGAAACTGGAAATCAACAACTCAACTCCTCATTGCTGACTAAGATAATAAAAAGCTACTACATGTATCAAGAAACTAAAGAATAATGTCAATGCATGCAAATGCACCTAAACCACATCCCAGAACATATTGAACAGAAAGGAACTTTTACCAGTTGGACTTCAAGAGATTCCACCTGGCATCAAGTGCTTCACTGATCAGGCTTTACATGTTTTTATATTTATCTACGGAATAACGTCTAATTCTATGTCATGAATTATCTTTTATGTCTATCTATGATTTTCATCCCACTGAAAATCAATGGTCTACAATGTTTATTTTGTAACACCAAGCATCGTCACAACTATCTCCAATATTCGAAAATATTCCAATATCATCATCATTGAAAAGCTAGTCAATAATATCAAGAAAATATTCTTCCACTTTTAAACTATCATCAAAACAAAAATATTTGCGCTATCATCCCAATTTCCAAGTTCCCGTAGAAGTCTTTTTCATATTTTTAAGCATATGATTTTTTCAGTTTGTTTCGTTTATGCTTAAAATATTTTTATTTATTTCTTCACATTTTTGCAAGAAAGATATCAGAAAGCCCGTTATAACTTTTTTCTCTTGTTTTTTATATTTTGTAGGTTTTTAAAGTATTACAAGATTTTTCCAATATTTTCTAAGAAAATACATATCTCGAGAATAACTCCAAAAAAAAAACCATACCAAGAAATTGAGGAGAATGATATTGGTGTATAAGATTATAAATTTACAGGTTATCAATGTTCATTTCTTAAAAAGAAACTATAAATTTTGAAATACCATAATCGAAAACAAATTCCTATCAAGTATACCGTGACACCGAATTGAAAAGATCTAACTGCTCACTCAATTGCTATGGAAAAGGAGTCATTCGATCATTACTGGATGCAGATGATGGGTTTTTCTTTGGTTGGTGATGGATTGTACAAACTTAAAAAATGAGAAAGGATGGATATTTGAATGAGAGAAAGGCACTAAAGGGAAGCAGATCCCCAATGTCCATTACCATTGTTCCATTTGCATGAGAAGTACAAAACCCTTCTTCGAGTCATTTCAGCCTTTTCAATATTGCGATATAAAACTTGCACTGGACCACTGTTAAGGAGTGGACATCACAAAGAGAAAGGTAATTGTAGGAGTGTTTATGAACATGTACATGTTAAGAGGCTTTCAATACCTAGAAGAAGAGAACGCTGGGAAGGGATTATTTCTTCAAGCCATGGTCCTTATCACATGAAAGGCAAAGAATGACTGAAGAGTAGAAAGAAACTATAGCACTGCAATGAGTTTTACAATAAAATAATGCTGGGGAAAGATAATTTCTTCAAATGAATGGTTCTCAGTTCTCACCACATGAAAGACAAAAAATACCTTAAGTAGAAGGAAACTGTACATAGTAAAAAAAAATGCCTCAACTAGAAGGAAACTATAGTGGTCATGGTGAACTCTGTACTTAGAATGTGTAGAAACAATGAATCAAACACGCACAAGTTGTCAAGGCAGGAATGCAGATCGATATGCAAGTTCAATCAACAACCAAGAAAGTGATCATACAGTCAGAACCTAGTCCCAGCAGGGGCTGGACTTGTAGCTATCCACCCCCATCCCATCAGAAAATCTGTTTCCTTATCATCTATTTCCCCAGTTGACGTCTACAGCCAACTACTTCAAGTGTGTTTTGGCCAATCCATTTATCCTTTTATTGCTCCCTTAGTATTATGAGTTAAACAATAAAATATGTATATTAAAATGCACATTCAATTCAAAAAAATGTCCCTAAAGAACCATTTTCATCCATCGCAGTAAAATATTTTGCAAAGCACATAACTCTTCTAAAATGATGATAGACCCTTTAGATTCTATTGTCATGCTAGTTAATTAACAAAAAAAAAAACTTTTGGTCATTCCAACATACCAGAAAAAGGATAATGTGGAATTTCTACATGTCAACAAATGATGATGTATCATGCATGCAAGTCTTCAACAACCACATATACAGGACTTAGTACACGGATATTGTTGCGAAAGATATGGAACTTCAAACACATCAATGCCAAGATTTGGTTTCGCTCATAAACGAGTAACTACCTGTTGGTTGATGCAATAACAGCAACATGGGAACAGGACTTTCGTGAAGCTTTGCTCCCATCCATCAGGGTGAGAAGTTGAGCCACTATCCGAGATTCCTGTTCTTTCCTACGCGTCCAGAGTTTGAGTACTCATGAGTTGACCAAACAAAAACTATTTTCTGAATAAAAAGGCAGGCATGCAGTTCAACTAAAAATTTCACACATTACCTACCTCGAGTCACGTCTAGGACACAAAACATCAATCTCATCTATGAAGATCACTGATGGCTTGCCTTCCAACGCCTGAGATGATGCCTGATCAAATGCCTCTCGCAAAATGCGTTCACTCTCTCCAGCATATGCCCTATGAACTGTATGTGGGCTGAAATATGCATCTTAGGGACATAAAAGATATTGATGACCACACACTTAAACATAAACACAAATGGCAAATCCATCAAGAAAAACCCACACAGGAGGGAAAAAAAAGGGCCACAGTTTATCACAGAACCAACCATTTACTTACCTAATTAGGGTCAAAGTTGCACCATATTCACGAACAACAGCACGAACCAGGCTTGTCTAGAGTATAGAAAGTATAAAAAATTTAAACACACTGAATTCAACTACTCAACAGTGTCTCTTAAAGAGACCAGTTCACAAACAAATGCACATATTACAGCATATGCATGTATTAAGGATATAATTCTTCACCTCAATAACTAGTCATTCTAATTCAATTAAAATACACACTTAACTAAACCATCATCCATCAATCAATACCCTATTTTACAAATTTGAAGAACAAATACTAATTAGCTTCAGCCAATACAAGTACCACCAGGAAACAGAAAAAAGTAAAACACACATGGGGATGGGGGATACCAACATCTTTTAACCCTCAAAAGGAAAATAACTCACCTTTCCAGTACCAGGTGGACCATAAAGCAGCAACCCCCTTGGCCACTGCAGAAAAGCTCATCAGGCTTATTTTTCAAGAAAGGGGAAAACCCAAATAAACACACATACCAACGGGCCACCTTGGTTACCAGTATCTTGAATTTCAAAGTACAAGAAAAAGAGAAAAACTGATGGAATTTACCTTTAATCCGAGTTTTCGAGATTCCTTTGCATAGATGATTGGGTAGATTATGAGCTGCCTCAGGACACGAAGCGCCTCAGAATTGCCAGCAACAGCTTCTTCTGCCACAAATCCCTCCTTCGGATAACCTCTGCTTCCTTCCATCTTAGTCCCTAGGCTCACAAAACCATAAACCCAATAAATCCTCAATCCCGGTACCAAATTAAATGAACATACTTTCTGGATTATTTTCATGTTTGTTAATGTTGTCTATTTCCACTTAGGAGAACAGTTATCACACGTAAGCCCAAGGATGTAAACAAGCATGTGCAACCACATATTTTGGAAGCGATTGGAAACAAGGGTATTTGTGGGTACACAAGCTTAAGGGGAAGCTGGTTGTCAATGAAGGATGAAAATAAACGGTTGGTCAAGTAACAAGCAGTGAGGATGACACCTCCACAAAAATATGCAGGATAATGAGTATGAAGCATTAAGGAACGCACAACATTTAAAAGTTAGTGATGTTTTCGCTCAGCTACTCCATTTTGCTGGGAGGTATGAGGACAAGTAAACTGAGGGAAAATGTCATTATCAAAGTAATATTTCATTACGACATATAACTTAAACTCAAGAGTGTTATCAATGTGAATGCTTTTAACAAGAATACTAAACTGAGTCTTTATTTCAATAATAAGGTTCTTGAGAGTACATATGACTTTAAACTTTTTTTTCAAAAAAAAAACCCAAGTGACTCAAGAATAATCATCAACAATGACAAAAAAATAACAGAATCTAAACCTACTAGCAACTCTGCTAGGACCCCATACATCAACATGAAATAAATCAAATAGTCCACAACTAGACGGACTAAGACTTGATGAATAATTGTTGTGGGTGTGCTTGCCAAATTGACAGGCTTCACACTGGAACGACTCTGGTACTGATAGATGAGGAAGTCGGTGACGAAGCTTGAAGGCGGATGGATGACTTAGTTTCAGATGCCGCTGGAAGGAGGAGGACAATGAAAAAGACGAGGAAGTTGCAATACCCATAGATTCAGACAAGATGTAAATGCCCCCTTTCTCATAAACCAGAGTCAAATGTAACACGACAATGCAAGTCATTAGTCAACTATCTGACTGATAAAAAGATTAGTGGGAAACTTAGGAGCATAGAATACATTAGAAATTGTCATAGACTGAGAATGAAAAAGACGAGGAAGTTGCAATACCCATAGATTCAGACAAGATGTAAATGCCCCCTTTCTCATAAACCAGAGTCAAATGTAACACGACAATGCAAGTCATTAGTCAACTATCTGACTGACAAAAAGATTAGTGGGAAACTTATGAGCATATAATACATTAGGAATTGTCATAGACTGGGAAATCTTAACATCTCTATAACCCATAATAGGAGACCATCTGCCATCTGCAAGTTTCAGAGCAAGGTAATCAATGAAGGCCTACTACAAAAGTGTCTCGATGCCCCTGAATCAATAATCCAAATAGTACTTGTATCATGTGGAGCAGTATTGGCAGACATAACACTGTCTATCATAACTGTGGAGGCCAACGGCTGAATAGATCTGTGTGCCAAGAACTACTCATACTCTGACTTGTTGATATGCACTATCACAGTTTCAAAATGGGAAGAGACAAAGACCCCTATACCATTAATGAAGCTGCCTAGACAGATCCAACAGGAGACTATAATGAATTCTTGTCCTGCTTGGATGCAACACCTCTACCTAGGATGTAGCGGAAGGACGACCATGCTTATCCCAACATCTATCTTCCAAATATCTTATTTTCTCATAGTAGGTGCACTGAAATCTCCCACAACCTCCTCCTGACCCTCGGCCTGTGCCCCTCCGCCAGTAGAAAATACCCCCACGGCCTCCTGAAGCTACCAAAGCAGAGGCAGGAGCATCAATGGACGGCTGAGTCTGTTGTAAGCCTCAGCTAGGTCAGGGATTTCTACTCCAATCAACATATGCGTCTTTGCTAATACGTATTCAGGAGACGGCCCCCATAGAAACTTTGCCACCATAGACTGTTCACCATTAGTTTTGTGGCATGTGGGACATGGAGGATGCTAAGCTTTCAGTCTTTTATAAATTGACTTGATGGAGGTGAAGCACTGAACAAGACTTTGATCATCCTGTCGCAAATTAAGTAATTCCTCTTCCACCTGCAAGATCTTGCTAACGTTCTTGTCATTAGACTTTAGAGTACATTTGTTTCAAAAAATCTCACATCTGTTTGGCAAAGGTATAGTATGCAATAGTGGAGGTAACCAGTGGTTGACAATATTATTATCTTCCTTCCATGTACTATATTTTTCACTATTCACCACAAACTCATTTTCTTCGATAACATGCTCCTTTCGATGTCCAATCACGGACATCATAAGCAGTTAAGCACATAATGAGATCCAACTAACTTTCCAGTAGAGCCATAAGAAAAGGCATTGCCCGTGTTCTTATGCTCATACTACATTTCATCAGACATAATGCAAGACTCAACATTACAATATGACCTTAATCTGGTCGCACTTCGATAAAATCAAGAGTACAGCGCACAACGATCAACTTGAGAGGATTTAGGCAGCAGAAATTTTTCAGCATCAATAGAAGTCCTTAAAAAAAATATCTATCAAATTGTTGTTCAGTAAATCAGTCTACCAATCAATGCAATCAATTTTAGGGGATCTAGGCAGCAGAATTATTTCAGCATCAATAAAAGTACTTAAAAAATCTATGAACTTGTTCAGTAAATCAGACCACCAAACTCCCACGTAGTAGGCTTCATATCATTGCCTACTAAAATCCACACATATGCATATAAGACAATCAATCTGATAAGAGTATACCCAACTTGCAACCACTTTTCCACAGTCAGCCGAAAAAAAAAAATGATAAGAATATGGTCCTGTTAGCTGCCACCTGCTAAACTACCGACCCTTACAAGAGGATACCTCAAATTCCACGCGCGCACACAACCCTAACCTCCAAATTAGGGTTTCTCCTCCCAGAGGAACACCCACTAATTTCTGTGATACCTTAATTACAGCTGCCCAGCCCTTATTTATACTTGTTCCTGGGTCAGTCTAATGGGCCTGACCCACGACCCAGGACCCCTAACAATACTCCCCACTTTCCTCAAGGTGTGAGCATGGAAGGTAATCACTGTCTGCATCAAACTCCCTTCGGTTCGGCTTATGGCCTCGCTCTCCTAACTTCTGTGCAGCCCTTGGATGTAAGCGACCGAAGACCCCTTCTCCTTGTGACCTCTTCAATGGCCTCCAATATTGCTGCAAAAGTCAGATTCAATAAATGAAGCAGAAGCCCTACAGCCAGGGCAAGAGTGGCCGTGCAAACAAACTCAGTTCCTATCTTGTCCCCCATATGTTCATGGGGAGGAGAACCACTTGACAGAATGGTTAACAAGATATCTCTTTTGTCATGTAAGGATGGTCTATAATTCCCCTGAGCCATGTGACCCATGAGAATATTCAGGCTGATTTCCGAATTGCAATCCACCCCTCCTTGGAATTGAAATTCAGGTATGTACAAAAAGAACTCAAGCATCTCGCTTATGAATTTTCCTAGAATGGGTTGATTAGGCCGCCCCACATTCATTGGCCTTAATTCTGAGTTGAGCCCCTTCGCCGATGATGTGACTCTCTCCATTGTGGCATAACTATTTGTTGTCTTCACCTTATTAGCAAAAACCAAAGGAGCCAGGCATAGGCTGGAATTATTCGGTAGGACCAAAATCGTCTCTCATGAATATCGACAAGGTTCTAATTCTGTGGTGGTGTCATCCCCTTTCACCCGGCTGTCACCTTCTTTAAGTTGCCAATTCAGACAGAATAACAGTGAATTAGCAAATGCCTTTCCAGGATTGTGCATACCTACAGCCATTAACCTCACGTAACAGATATTTGGCATTGGCATGGGAGTAGCTCGAACATTCTCTAGACCACGATTAGCTTGAATCACAGCATGTATCTTCCTAGACGTGTAGGCTAGCTCCTGCAAAATAACAGTAAGAGAAGCATGCAAGGCACCTGTCAGAGATACTTTTGTCCATGCTCCAGCAACTATTTGATGAAAATGTCCCATCAATTTGGGACGTGAAAATGTCCCATTAAATTGGGACGTGAAAATGTTTGTTCATATGCTTCCATGTTGGTCGGTATGCAGAATTCCTCCATACTTCATACAACTTCTTGATTCAAGAGAAATTCCAGACACCATCACTCGCCTTAGAGTTTGGATTCGTGCATTAAAATGATAAACGAGTGCCTTAATCTCGCAATAGTCAGTCCGCTGTCCAGCACCAGCCTGCTGAATGATAAGTAAAACTTGAAACACAAAATTTACTGCATGCTGCTTCACCCTTTCTATAACTTCTGAGGTGGCTGCCTCCTTAGATGCTTGCAGAACAAGAGTAGTCTCCATCTCCTTCAAGTTGAGCTCTAATATATTTTTCTCATGATAATCAATCAAGCGCAGGTGCCCTTCCTTCTTGGTGTGGTCAGATAACGTCTATAAAAAGTTCTAGCAATTGAAGAAATCTCTGCCGAACATCTTTAAGATCTAAGATAGACCCTTCACGTAAAAATCATGGGTTGCCATATGTGTGAGTCGACAATGCAAAACGCAGCACATACAGTACTCCTCATCAAGCTTTATATCTATATGACCAGACGGAGGTGTCAGTGAGCCTGCTATCCCTTTACTAATGATGGTCGACCGTTCACCTCTGTTGTTGAAGTGTCTTTCTAGGGAGAACCGACAAAGTATGAGAGTGTTGCACCTGCCGCACTTCAACTTGTGCGTCGGTAACTCCTCATTTGCAGCACAGTGAGTTGACACTCTGGGGATTCAAAACGGTGACTGGTTGCCTGCCAACCCCTACTGGACTTCATTCATCACATCCACAAAACATTGAAAGCAAAACTAGAAAGAAAAAGAGAAATAGAGACCTTGGAATCTAGGATAAGCCAATCAACATGCCGACCAAAAAAAGATGCAGCAACCGAGACCAAAGGGGGTTGCAATACCAAGTTAAGACCAGAGAAAAAGGAGGAAGAAAGAGATGAACCGAGATGAAGAAAGAGATGATGTGATCTTCAATCATCGACGATGTTCAAGTGACTTGGGGAAACACAAAGCAAGAGGAGAGAGCTGACCCGCGAAACATAGAGTAAGGCTAGGGCAAAACTAGGACTATGGGCTAAAACTAAGACCGGGCATCAAGGACGGCCTAGCCAATTAATAATCGGTTTCAGGCAAACCCAGGGCAATGTCAGGCTCGGGGGTGGTGGGCCGACATCTATTAGAGATGCTGACAACTACCAATCCTTGTGTAATTCTCATTTATATGTCCATCTTTCATTTTCTTCACTCCTATTAAATCACATTGAACAAGAGGAGAGGAGCAAGAAGAGATAGATTAGACTGTCAGGGTATGTACATACAAACATGAAACAAGTTTATTCATTAATGTTTGCACAATATATAATACTTGATGAGGTCAGAGTCAGAATTGCAATACAATAGTAAGCAAGATAAACCATTGCTCTCGCTGACTTTAGGGGTTGTTACAAGGAAACTGATCTAGACTCTAGTAATCACACTGACCTTTCATCCACGCACGTAACTTGACGTTTTCACATCGTTCAACTTGGCACCAATTAAACAAGGAGATATGATTGAAGAATGTATCATCTCTTTCTTCAATTCGGTTCATCTCTTTCTTCCTCCTCTTTCTCTGGTCTTAACTTCGTATTACAGCTCCCTTCAGTATCTGTTGTTGCATCTTTTTCTGGTCGGCATGCTGACTGGCTCACCACCGACTCCAAGGTCACTCTTTCTCTTTCTTTTTCCTTCTAGTTTTGCTTTGAATGTTTTGTGAATGTCATGAATGGGATCGACTGGGACTCGCATTGTAAATTCCCAACAGTGTGCATGTACACAAATGAAAGCCAATGCCAATGGGGAGAAGCACACTCCAATAACATTGGCAATTTTTATAATTTTTTATATACATTTTTTCATGTTTTAGACACATCATCGGTTCAAAAAGTCAAGGTTATCGAAATATAACGATTTTACCTAAACCCAAAAGTTTCAAGGCCATATTTGGGCAAAAAAAAAAAATGCAGCGGCAACAAAAATTAAATCCGAAATGATGGGTCGTTAACAGAACCACCCATGATGCACGGGACAAGTTATACAGGTTCGACTATTTCAAAGATGCTTGCCATATCCATTTCAAAATTATCAAGTCACAAAAGACATTCAGCAATTTTTGGTATCAAAACATGGAAATGGTCTTTAGAATTAGGTAACAGAGTCTCACACTCTCCAGCAATTTGTGATTGCAAGGCTAGAAAGAATCCAGCTGAATCATGTTAAACTACAAAGTTTTGGAAATGTGGTTGCTCACATGAACTCAATGTTGATAACAATTTCTCGCTGGTCGGTCACTTCAAGCACCACATCAGTCTTGGCGGTGAGAAATACCATGAAAAAGTATTATTTTCAGTGGGTAAAAGTTTGAAACTCACACAAACCTAATTGTTGACATGAAAAGCGGTGAGAAATACCATGAAAAAGTATTACATTTAGTGGGTGAAAGTTTGAAACTCATACAAACCTAATTGTTGACATGAAAAACTTAGAATTGGTTCATCTCTAAAACTCCACACAAGGTTTCACTTAGTACTAGTGGCAACAAACAAAAGTTGATAACTAATCTACAGATTGTAGTATCAACTTGAAATTAAATAAGATCCCCACAGCAGTTTTTTTTATTGAGCTGACATGTCTAGCAACCACTTTTGATCGCTGATTAGTTCAAGAAGAAGTCAATACTACATCCGCTATCATTTGTCTTGCAACATATCAAATTCCACGTTCCAAATAAAAAAAAATGTCTTCGTTTTCCCCTTAAATAAAATCAACAGTTAAAAAAAAACTAAAACCTCACAGTTCCCGTGTATGAACAAACCCGACAAAGACAAGGTTTAAAGGGAACCTTCTCTCCTTGCCCACATGAAGAGAAAATTGCAAGAATAGGAAAGGAAAGAAGTCCACAACTCTTGGAGAGCCAAATTAAGAGAAATGAAGTCTTTTCTAAAGAATAGACTGTCCAAAATATCTCATTTCAGCAAGAATAGAGATACCTGTACCTTACATTGAACCTGCCAATGTGAAATAGAATAATCTTGAGCAACAATGTCACAGATTTTCAACAACAACGTACTTCCCGCGTAAGGTGACCAAGCAATTACCACAGCATCTCAAATGAGCTCATCTAGTACCATACTTTACAAAGAAAAGACCCACACTCGAACAACAAAAATCATTACAACTGAGCAAGTTCATGTGGATTTTCTATTGCTTCCTTAAGTATTTGTTCTGCTCTTCTTTCTTGTCATCCTTGTCCTCATCCCTTGGGAACAAATGGGGGTTCTTGAAAGAATTCTGCAAATTCTTAACATTCATTCCCATAGAGGAGCCGGACACATTTTTTGGGACTCCAACTTGAAATTTACAGCTGGTCGATCACTGGGAAGAACTTGTTCATCTGTTGGACCACCATTACCACGTGACGTCCCACATCCATTTTCCGCAGTTTCAATAGCTGGGCAGAATGTCTCAACCACTGAGGGAAGACTAGATTGGCCATCAACATTACAATGGTAAGAAAGTCCGGGGAAACGAGTAACATGAGATACCTCCTCCTCTCCAAATGGAAGAGGTGGTGCAAGAAAAGGATTTTCAATCTGCTTCACATCTTTGAGTTTTCCTCTAATCCCAAAATCCCCATGTACCAAGCCAAATGCTTTGTTTTCAATCCGCTTCTCCTCTTTATGTTTTCCTCTAACCCCAAAATCCCCATCCACCAAATTAAACGCTGTTGTTGTGTTCCCGTTACAGATCAATCTCTGTCGTAAATTCACCAGTGACCTCTCTGCCTTCCTCCGTTGCCTTGACTGCTCAATTTTATCTGTCCATGGGTCTGTTGCCCTCTCATTCCAAACAGGCGTACTCCTATAAGTGTGAGAATCAGGAAAAGCAGGCAACCAAGATGGAATATGTGCACCAGGGGAAGCCTCATCGATTCTTAAGAAATATGGGGCCAATTTACAGTCCCTGATAATCGGAAAACGTGGTACAGCACGAACAAACGGTACCTCCTCCACCAAGCTTGCGTACTGCATGATCTCTTTGATGAGACCAGATCCTGAGAGGCTGCAGCGGCTGCTTTCAGACACGTCAGAAAACCCAACAGAACAATGGAGCTCTTTAAGAGCCCGAATGACATCATACACGTTGGACTCGGTCCTTCCAGATGTATTGGCGTGAAAGCAAGCAGCTCTTCCAAGATCTCGAATGTACCTAATCGAAATATCTGCTAGAGACACGAGTGCTGATTGCCTAAATGCCTGATAGCCCACACTTTCACATATCTGGGCCACATTAATCTGAGCAACAGCTCGGGCAAAGTCTCCTCGACCACTGCCACAGGCGCTGTCGCCTAGGCATCTAACTCTTCCACTCTCCCAGCCGCCATCAGTCATATTCAAAATCTAACTTGAGGACCACTTTCAAATGCCTCCTCTGAGCTTGCGACGCAGAAACCCCATTTTCCTTACGAATGTCCCATCCGCCCCCCTCAACTTCATCCAAAATAACTCCGTTCTCGAGAATTGGAACAAGTGAACCAATCATGGCCAATAATTAATCACTGATCTAGAAACAATGCGGGGCCCAGAGACTATGGATCAATCAGAAGAAAAGTACCCACAAATTCCGCAAGATTTCTTAGGGCTTCCCTCCGAAAAATACTCAAAAGCAAAAAAGAAGAAATCATCCTGCACAGAGGACCAACCTAATGTTCCCATCGAAAACCGAGAAATCCTAGACTACTTTAGCAAATTGGAGGGCATAATCGACGATCAAGAGAATGGACAACCACGGAAAAACTTGAACGCCACGGGGAAAAATTGAACGCTTACCGTGAAAGATTCCGGAATCCAGAACGGGAGGAACCGTGGTCCTTAGAAACGAGCGCGCGAAAACTATCGGGAGATTTGGCTGGTCGCCTAAACCCCTATTAAAACCCTTCACAAGGACAAAAGGAAGGAGCGCGGGCGACGGTCGAACCGGCTTACGTCACGAGCGGTATTTGTGGAGAAGGTGAAGGGCATTTATAGAGGGCGGTGGTAAAGCTTTCTGATCCGGACCAACTTAGGAGTTCAGTTCCACGTTTAGCCATGGACCTAAATCTATGTAAAAATGTACAAAAACGCACCCGGATCCGACGCTGTTTACCGCCGGCACCCGTTACGGATATAAAAATTTGCCGGATCCGGCGAAAACAAATAGGATCCAATTGCTATTCAAGTTCAAATACAAATCCGTACCAACTCTAAAATCCAATACAAATTCTAAATCCAAAATATAACCGAGAGCGTGCTTAAGATGCTAACATCTTAAATTTATATGTTTTACGTGGCATAGTTTTATTGTGGAATCCGAATAAAAATCTCTGACTCATCAAACTAAGAATATCAAACAAATCTAAAAACTACTTCATTTTACTTGGAAAATCCATTAAACCATCCCATCATAATTTGTCGGTAATCCATTAAACCATCCCATCATAATTTGTCGGTAAGAGCAAGTGAATAATTTTTATTTGAAAAATCCATTAAACCATCACATCATATGTAGATGGAGAAAAGAAAGTATCAAATTCAGATCCAATTAACTAAGTGAATAATTTTTATTTGAATAATATGAATCAACCCCTCGTTCCTCATAGACACATGGACTGCTTTGGTGTCTAAAGGTTTTGCCACCACCGCGCTTCAACTTGTGCGTCGGTGACCCCTCTTTTACAGCATAGAGAGTTGACGTTGCAATGAGTCGAAACGGTTCTCTTAGTCCCTATCCGATCTCATTCATCACATTCACAAAACATTCAAAGCAAAACTAAAACAAAAAATAAAGAGAAAAGAGAAAGAGAGACTTTGAAGTCGATGGTGAGCCAGTCAGCATGCCGACTAGAAAAAAGATGCAACAGCAAAAGACCAACGACTATATTCAGGTGACTTGGGAAAACACAAAGTAGGAGGCAAGAGCTGACCCGCGAAGCGTGAAGTGAGACTAGCGCAAAACTAGGACCGTGGGCCAAAACTAAAAGCGAGCATCGGGGTCAGTCTGGATCGGTTCAGGCAGACCCAGGGCCCAGTGCCTATGGATCAGGCATGGTGGGCCGACATGGAGGCCCCAGGTTCGGGCCCGGACAAGCCAACTCAGTTTTAATAAAAAGTATATATAAATTTAATATTTAAGTATTTATTTAGAATGGAAAACTATATACAAATGTAAAATATATATTTGTTTATTTATCTTGTTTTTTTTATTATTAGATCAAGGCGGCCTGAGACCATTTTTACAGCCCGAACTGGTACTGAAAGCTATATAAAAAAACTAAGGTCTTTTTTTCATTTTCATATAAGACAAACGTTTTTTCAAATACGTTCTAACATTTAATGTACAGGAAACCACAATATAAACAAATTGTCGCCATATTCACTGAAAAATATATGCAAGTAGAAAAGTTGTTGAAATAATTAGTAGCACATCGTTTCAATTTTTTGTTTACAGTTATGTTGTAACATTAGTTCTTTGTTTTGAATTGTCTGCAATGTTTATTTTGTAGCATTAGTTCTTTGTACCATTTATTTGTTAGATTTGATTTTTTGTTTCAACTCTTTGTAACATTGATTCTTGGTAACGTTAGTTCTTTATAATATTATTATTTGCTTCAATTTTGTTGTAGTACTTGTATGGTTTACACATATATGCAGTATGCTTACTGCAAGCGCGATTTCCATAAAAATCGCCAATTATACAATTATGCATAATGTGCAAAATGCAAGTGAGTTAATTGCGGAATGCAAACAAAATGCAACAGAGTTAGAGTTAACAGTGAAATGCAACAGACCCATCTTGATTACAGCAGATATTAGTATTACAATGATCAGCATGTAATACCATACTGCTATATAAGTAGTTTACAAAAGTATACTATATGATACTACATTGCTATATTATACATCATACTATTATATAAGCTATGTACATATATTCTTAAAAATATAACCATTACAAATTATTATTAATTATTTTTTACATGAAATAGCCTGATTTTCTGTTTAAAAGTTTGGCAATTATGAACTAAAAGATTTGCTGGCAAATGTGCAACTCCACATCAGAAGAGATAAGGAGATTCAAACAATGCAGGTAAAATTGTTGTTAGTTTCTATTTAAGCTTTCTGGGTAGTGGTAAGCACAAAACCATTGAAGCAGATTAGCTGTAAAGAATATCAACTTACAGTAGGTGTAGGTAAAATTTTTGTTAGTTTTTTTTTTAATTTTTTAATTTCCAAAACTGTGATTTTTTTCATTTTTCAAACTCCCCATATTATACCCAAAAAAATCTTGCAGTTTAAAATGCAAAAAAGATATTTGTGATTATGATATATATATATATATATATATATATATATATATATATATATATATATATATTCTCATTTTTTTACAATAAAAGTAAACCCTCATTTTAAATATATTTTTTGACAAAAAAGATATTAAAACTCGGGTTTCACACTCTATATTTTAAATGTCTCATTGTCTAATATCTGCAATGGGAATGCATACATAATCTTTACAATAAATGAAAATGCAAAGTGTCAAAGATTAGAGAAAACGTGATGTGAATTACATTCACTTTTTCTTTTTTTTTTCAGAAAAGGCTAAAGACATCGTCTCTTGCTTTATCTCCTTTTTCTGTTCCTTTATTCTGTCAATTAACGCCCTCATATCGAATGTTCACCCACCTTCCTTCAATAGAATCGTAGAAGTTGGGGCAAAAATAACAAAAGCATGGAAGATCCAGTCGAAAGAGTGACTTTAGGATACAGCTTCACATGATCATGAAATCCCTCAACTTTCTTCGTAGATTGTCGAAATTTTCGGGTGAGCGAGAGGGTCAATCTAGACTGTCGAAACTTTCTTCCTTTGAAGATGATAGTAAAAAATAGAGAGAAAGCAATGGACAAAATTCGAACATGAACATTGTCGCAAAGCATACTTACAAATAACTCCTCGAAGTTTTAAACGGCAAGATTTTTCTTAGGTATAATACAGCTAGTTTGAAAAAAAAAAAGAAAAATACGGTAAAATTTTAAAAAAAATTAAAAAAAAAAAACAAAAATTGAGGAATGAAATAAGTGAGAAACTAATAACACAAACATCAAAAGATAAATAGATTTACAACAAATAGAAAATAAAAAATAAAAAAATTGTTTGGTATTAAAAAAAGTGAAAAACTGAAAGAATTGAAAAAATGCATTAAAAACGTGTTTTTTCGTTTTTAATTTTTTTTCAATTAAACATGTTTTTTAAGTTTTAAACACCATTTAATTTATCGCATTTTTTTCAGGTTTTTGTCGAAAAAAACAGGTTGTCAGGTTTTCTGTGACTATGGTTGGTGCTATCTAATGGCTATTCTTTTTTATGTTGTTTAGTCGATAAACAAGGGAGAAATCCCATTTGTGGTAAAACTGTTCTAAGCAGTATTTTTAGTTTTTATTAATAAAACTTTTCTCCATTTCCTTTCAGCTTCGCTGTTATTCTTTGTTGCTCTTTTCCGGAAAATTCCTGCGGAGGGGCGAGCCCTCCATTTTATTGACAAAGAATTTGATCTTTACAGCCAAAAGCAAAATCCGCACGCAGGGATGCAGACATTAGAGACCAACGGTAGAAATGGGGTCCCAAGAAGAAGGCTGATGAAGCCATTCTTGGTAGTCCATTTCTTCACTGGACATGAACAGTGGAGCACAGGCCTCGGTCGCAGGCAAAGTGTCATCGACGTGAATCCTGAATAACTGTTCCGAAACTTCTTGAAACGACCCAAAATTCGTTGGTCCGGATCATTTCGACCAATTGATCCACCTTTTCCATTTTCTGTTGTTAGCTTGCACTACAAAATTGCATTGGAGCTCTCTGCAACACTGAAGGCATCTGTTCAGCGTCCAAGTTTCTACTGTATTAGGACGGGAGATGGTCCAAGCAACCGAGGTGAACTCACCTAGTAGTATTACAATGATCAGATCAGCATGTAATACCATACTGGTATATTAGTAGTTCATAAAAATATACGATATGGTACTATAGTACCATATCATACAACATACTATTATATAAGATATGTTACATACATTCTTAAAAGTACAATCATTACAAATTATTGTTAATTTATTTTTTACATGAAGTGGCCGGATTTTATTTTTAAAAATTTGACAATTATGAACTAATAAAAGATTTCGTGGAAAATGTGCAACTACACATGAGAAGAGATTAATCTAGGAGACTTAAACAAATCGGGTAAAATTTTTGTTAGTTTCTATTTAAGCTCTCTGGGTAGTGGTAAACACAAAACCATTGAAGCGAATTGGCAGTAAAGAATATAAGCTTACGGTAGGTGTAGACCATAATCACAAATATGTTTTTGCATTTTCAAGGGTGAAGTTTCTCTTGTGCATAATACGGCGTGTTAGAAAAAATGGAGAAAAAAGGACAATTTTTTTAGAAATTAAGAAATCTTAAAAAATAAGAAAAAATATAATAAATAAGAAACAAAATAGCTAAAATGAAAAAGGGAGAAAGGGGCAAAAAAATGCGAAAAAACGTCTTTTTTTTGTGTTGGCATTAAAAAAAAAAAAAGAAAACAGTGTTTTTTACCGTCTTATTCGGCTAACCATTTTAGTTGGCCGACTTACTTTTTGTGCCATAAAGATAACCAACAGATTTAATATGCTTTGTGTCAACATTTAGGTGAAAAACCATTTCCCCCATCTGTTTCCAAGATTCAAAGATGTTGTAGGTCTTATTGTAAACTCTTCAACTTAAGTTTTTCATATGCTACCCTTTGCAATTCAAAACAATATCAGTGAAGACGTGTTGTTTATGTATCCCTCATCCGACAAATTATGCTACTCCCTTTGAGACTTCTCCATTGCTTTGCTTTTAGAAACTTCAACTTTTTCAAACTTACAAAAGAAACGCTATTTCTTATAATTATGATGTGTTGGAATGAATCAAAATTATTAAATACTTTTAAAAGAACTACTAATAAAAGTTCAACATGAAAAATAGCATATATATTTGGGCCTCTACTTTTAGGTTAGGTCGTACTATAGCGAGTTAAAAAAACATAGAGATACCTTTGCAACCTAACTTGAGTAGTAATCTATGACAAAGTGTTATAGTTTATGAAGTTATAATCATGACTTTGTTAAAATTATCTGGTGATTTATTTGTCAAGCAAGTTAACGTTAAAAACTATATATATACCGCCCGTAACCTATCAGAGAAGCCAGATTTCACATGTCTTTTCTCAAACAGGCCACCATGTTGGGGTGGCAAACTCATTGGATCTGGAAGAACAATATGCATTACAAGAATCGGCAGAAATTATATTCTGTACAACAGAAACCGACGAAACCCTCCAATCGAACCATTTGCAGCCCAGAAACATTTGGTCTAAAAAGATAGAACGCGGAGGGCTGAGGCGACCAAATATACTAGCTTTAAGATGTTGCTGGCTGGACATCTGCAAGCATCAAAGTTAAATCGGGGGATACTTGAATCTGGAAGAGTGTTCAAACAAACCATACAGGTCAGACCTAATCTGTTGTTTTGGAAGCATGCCGAAACCTTCCTAGCCTAACGTCCACTGAGATTCAAAGGAATCAAGGCCAATTACAGGGACCTATTTCAAACTCTGGCAGGTTCTTTTTTCCTTGCATCAAAAAGGCCTGATGTTCATAACCATGGAGCGACAAGCCCAAGAAGCAGTCAAGGCGATGTTTTTGATTTTTCATATTTTTGATAGTGCAAGTTAAAAGGAACTTCATGCTCTTGTTGGAAAGATAAGAACTGCAACAAAAGGTTGTATGGCTAATGACTAATTTAAAATGGAGGAATCCTATAGTTCCCGCAACATTTTACCCTTCTGGAAAACATTTTCTGATGTATTTTTAACTTACGATTCCTGGTTTTTTTTCTTTTTCTTTTTGAATTTTTAACACCGTTTGTGTAAGAAAAGTAGCATAGAACTTTCAATTTTGCTGTTTATATAATTTAAGAAACAACTTTGTCAAAAAGTATCCTAAAGAACATCTCTGTGAGGGTTAATGCAACAACAGCGTAAAAGCTAATAGGCGGCCAATTTTTGTTTGGAAATCTCATGGTATCAACTCTCTATATTCCAACAGGTTGAACCATGCAAAAGGCATTACAACGACACACAAAAAGCAACGATACCCTAAACAGGATGGGGAAATGGTTGAAATTCAACTCACAGTTGGGTGGTAGGATCAGAAACTATATTTGACAATGCATGAAATATAAATCTGAAAGTGGAGTTTCATTATCGACCCCACTGCATTGCAATTTCTGGCAAAGGAACACCACAACCTGTCGTTAGTAACCACAACACTTACCCATTGTCCTTATAACAACCTAACATCCTGTTTCCAATGAGTGCCCAAGAGTGCGGCACTGGAAGCAACCTGCTATAATATCGAAGATGCAGGTTCAACCTGCACCTCTTCAAAATTTTATTGAAAAATATAAACTTTTTGCAAAATTACAATTTTGATATTTAATATTAGGAAGTACTTTAACATGTAGCAGAAAAAAAAGGATAATATTCAAAATGGAACCATTCATTTCTTTCGCCTTCTTCAGATAACGTGCAGAGGAATACAACTACTAGCCACAAAATTGCCAATTAAACGATTGAAAATGACAATTCCGATTCAGTGTGAAGGACGAAGGCAATGCACCAAGGTAAGACTCCCTTCGAAATTCTACAACTAAATCTAGCTCACTTGGCTCCAGCGGCACGTTCGTGCTGCCATCCACTGGCCGACCCACCACTCGGTTCAATTTGAACCCACAACAAGCAAGGTCACCATATCTGAAATTCTTGGATCTAGATGTTGAAACAATCACCTACCGATGTAGCAAAGAGTGAATTACCACACCACCAGCAGATGCCTGGTTTGCAGCACGATTGCTGCCAAAATTTTTCTTGTTTGATTCTCTTGCTATCCTGGAGCCAAACTGGAGACCAAGAACAAGCACCAGCTACTTCAGGAGGAATACGTTACAAAAATCAAACACAGACCCCACTAAGTATTATCAACCAAGAAGCCTAGAAGAGCAGAATTTTGTTAGATAGACCAAAAATCGTTTCATATAGGACATGAGCTTGGAAGATCCACAACATTTGACATGCAAAATGGGGCCAAATAATGCATAGAAACTCAACATGGGTACATAAAGAGCTATTATGGACCAAAAGAACTAGAGGAACAACATTAAGACATCCAACCGACAACAGTCTAACAACATATCTTACCACTTTCACAAAATTATCAAAGACCTAAATATCCGTCGGGGCTTTTAACCCATGTCCAGTGAAAAAATATAAAATTAGTTCATATAGCAATGGTCAGCCTACAGAACTAGAGACTGAAAGTGAATGAATCGACCCTAAAAAAGGTGGCTCAGGTTTGGCGTGACCCAAGGATCTTTTAGCATGAAGAATAATGAATTTTGACTATAGAATGGTTGAGTCCAGCCAATTTTGATTTACAAAATATTGAGATCATTACTTGTAAGTTGCAACCCAATGCTTTCTTGCACTATTTAATGCAACATACGTAATAACATATACTTGCTACTGGTTGACAAGCCTATGAGACCTGCTTGGTTTCCCGGTCTATTTTATGAACAACAACAAAGCACCTCCCTCTTTCTATATTGCATGAAATATGCAAAGGGAAGGCAATATACCTGGATTGCTCTCTTCGGTAAGGTAGCTGCTTTATCCAGTCCCAGCAACCAAGCAACCTTGAAAGAATATCAGAAAAAATTTTCAGTAACAAATTAGCATAGATACTTGCTTCCTTGCAATGCTAGTGAAATATACAAAATC
The DNA here is from genome assembly GCA_011799765.1 of Nymphaea thermarum. Taxonomy (NCBI): domain Eukaryota; kingdom Viridiplantae; phylum Streptophyta; class Magnoliopsida; order Nymphaeales; family Nymphaeaceae; genus Nymphaea; species Nymphaea thermarum. The sequence continues at coordinate 58,438 of JAANDH010000785.1, read as the reverse complement.
AAAAATAGAATCAAGATTCAATTGCAAAGAAGAGAACTCTATGTATCCTTGGGCCAATTCTGAGAATTAAAGGAACATGGTCATGCCTAAAGAGGTGCGACACCCACATGGATGAGACACTGGTGCAAGTGCGGCACTGGACACAATCAATGCACGTCCAGTGCATTCTCGCTCTTATGAACAGCTCTGCTCCATTCACCTGAGAACCCCTCCCGGAAGCTCCCTTTTATGTTTTATTTGATGCGCTCCCCCTAGCAAGAAGAGTGACTTCAAGTCCTATCCCTCTCCAGCGAACTCCCCTCATATACCTCTCCAGTAAGCTCCCCTCCATAGTCCGAGTAACACACACAATGGCACTCCAATCCAATTCCAATAAAAACCCATACTCTTCTTCTCCCTCTCTCCAGTGGTGTGTTCTCTGCCTTTTCTCAATTAACAATGGCCCTCCATCCTTTGGTGGCTTGTATCAGTACCTGTTTCATTTTGTTTCATTGTTTCTTACCTCCTCTGTCCTGCCCCTATATATATGCGTGTTTTCTCATTTTCTGCTTTTCAGTACGACTGTCTGTTTTCAGCATGGATGTATGATTGTGTTGTATATGTGCTATACTTTTTTATATACCATTATGCTGTTTTGCATGTGTTCGTTGTTTTCATATATATGGATACACAGGTAAGTCAGATGGTATTTCAGTATGATTGTTATATTTCTGTCTTTGCTGTTCTTATATACACATTTTCACTTTTCAGGTTTGTTGGTTGGTTGTATATATTGGCTCTTTATACAGCTGCAACTAGTAATACTGTTTTATATATATGCTTTTATAATCTTGAATCTGTTACCACTGCAATAAGTTCCATATGTTAGCTACTTATGTTACACATTTCTGTTTGTCAGCTTCAGACAATTGCCAAAGGCTATTCTTTCCCGACAGACAGAATGTGCTGTTATGATGCTAGGCTAAACTGTAATCAATTTATGTTTGATTGTCTGTTTAGCCTTTTACAGGCATATAGCTGTGTATTTGTTATAATTTGTATATAATGTCATTTTGTAACTTTTGCTATCAAATTTGAATTTTGAATGTAAAGCTTGCAAGATGGCTAATAAAGGTAAAGGAAAGCAAATGGTTTTTTTATTCTATTGCAGGAGTATCTTCCTCTAGTGCAAATATTTGCTCCTCAAAGCCCGTCTCACAACCTGGTGCTCTATATGCAAGTGAAGAACGACCACTATGGACAGGAATAAGTTTGGCCTCAAAACATGTTGCTGGTGGTCATGGAAATGTGCACTTAGTGTATGGATTTTGTGAGACTTCATCTATTGGGTCTTATGCAAGAATGAAGGCACATTAATTGAAGTTATCAAATTTATGCACTCTTGCATGTAAAAAAATAAAATAAAAAACATACAAAAAAGGTTAAAGAATTCAAGAAGTTACAAAGACGTAGAGATTCAATTCAAGCAAATATATTCAACCAATCAAGTGCTTTAAATGTTCCCAGGTGTTTCAAGAGTGTTGATCTACACAAGAAACGAAAGACAGGTATATACCCTAAAGACATGTTACAATGCTTGTGAAAGAGCAGAAACAGACAGAAAAGGAATTCTTCTTTCCTATCTGCATTTCTTTCAATGTAGGAAGAAATCTCTATTGGAAAAATTTGGTGACTTCATTTGCAAATAACAAATTGTCTGTATATGCCTCCAATTTTAGAAAGACTATGAACATCAATTCTTAAAGAAGAGAAGGATGGCACTGAAAAGAATTTAACTTTGAAAAAAATTGTGGAATATAGTTGATGGATGTTCAGGCAGTAAAAACTAAAAACTACCAACTAATTAGTTTTATTGTCATTGCATGTGCCCAGCCAGTGTTTTCTATGACAATTGATGGAAGTTCAAAATATAAAAATGTTCAATATTTGAAATCATTTTCAGAAGACAACAAGCAAGTTGGTCCTAATAAGGTACTGCAAACGATACTTCTGCCTGTAACACAAGAACACGCATAATCCACCAAGAGAAGAAAAATATCCTCGAGCACATGAATAATTTTCATGGCTTGCAGATCTAGAAAGAGATGTTAAGCATATTCAAAGTTTCATTGTTAATCATCAACATGCATTTGTTTCTTTTTAGTAGTTATTCTAACTTGAAATATGTCGCATGGGTGTGGGATGTGGGTGCAGGATATGGTAATTTTTAAAAAAAGGTTTTATATATATATATATATATATATATATATATATATATATATATATATATATATATATATATATATAGAGAGAGAGAGAGAGAGAGAGAGAGTAATTAACCACTTAATATCCTTATATAACTATATTTACATTATTAGGACTAGTTTAGTCAAGTGCATATTTTAAATGGATAGTTTTGGCCCAGTTTCGCTTACCGCACTGGATGTGCTGTGTCGGAGAAGCACCAGCGCTAGCATTGCCATAGGTGTGGCAGCTGTTTAGGCACACCCATGTGATATACTTTGAAATTGTTAAAAATTGCTAAGACATGTTTTGCTTCTATGATCTATCATTGGCATGATGAAAAGAGTAACAAATGCATTTCTTCTCATGGTAGTTTACAAAATTGGAATTTCTATCGAGCTACAGATGAATCCAAAACTCAACCAATGCACATCAGTGTGGATTATTTGTGGTGGAATAAACTTTCACACTTTTCAATTTTACAGAGCCAATTTAGGACATGTTGAGGGAAGTTGGTCAGAAATTTTGTCAAATGTGGGATGACATGATTGACCAAATACGGTCTACACTTTGAGCATGAGAGAGAAAACATTGCACTTAGTAGTTAGTAGTTCAAAGTTTCTTCATGACATACAATCAATATTGGTTGAAAGATTGGCTAAGAGAAATACATCTCTACATTACATGGTTCATTCTTTGGATCCAAAACATTATTCCAAAATTTGGAGCTGTTAAATATGATCCAAATCAAGCTTACGAGATATTTAAAAACAAACCAGCATGCATAGAGGCTTTTTGCACATCAAAAGACAAGTTACTCTTGAATATGCAATGTTCTGTATTGTTCATGAAGATTTAAATCTTTAGATGCAATAGTAGCAAGGGAAGATGAAGTCCTAAGTCCTTTTGACTGGGAGCTATCCTATGGATCAGAAATATACACACTCCAAAAACTTGCAATGAGGTTACCATCTCAGCCTGCTACTATCATTTTGTAAAGAAAATTGGAGCACACATTCTCAGATACACAATATCAAAAGGAATAAACTCACTAGCAAGCATGCAGAGGATTTGGTTTTTGTGCACCCAAATTTTTGATTTCTGTTACGAAAGAAAAAAAAAGTATAGGTGTTGTATATTTAATATTTCATTGTGTTATTTTGTTGATTCAATAATTTTCTAGCGTTAAATAATTAGACTAAAATCATTATGCTTCTATTTTACGGCTATTATCCTCAAATTTTTTATTTTCATGGTGCATTTATATGCAATTGTAGATCATCCAAATTTTGGGATGTAAGCATTTGATCTCAAGGGAAAGTGTGACCCCATACTATTAACGTGTTTAGTCAAACTAGCTATTCCTTCTTTTGATGATTTTGATAACAACAAAATAGTCATCAATATGATTCTGATGAAGTATGAACTTAAAACTATCCTATTGGAATGGTTTTTTTTTTTTGGGTCGAATCATTGACAGAATGATTGGAATCACTCACTAGAATGATAGCTTCTTAAATTTATATACTTAATTGATGATTTTATTGTTTATGGACAATTTTGTATTGTATATATTCCCGGCACCCTCCACCTATGTGACACTGCTTACACAGAAAACCACCTAAGGACCATGAATACACCAAGGGCTTGCTCCCCATTCCAAGTCAAGAATGTCTCTGACTACCCTAAAATTCTAGACAGACGACTGCACTTCGTATGTTTCAATTTAATTGATTCTCATGAGCTAAGGCATCTGTAGCATCAATGACTTTTTTTTTTGGGGGGGGAATCATGCTCTTTTAATTATACAATAAATTTTACAGACTTATAATGATAGCACATTTCATTACAACAGATTGTGTGTAAAGTAGAAAAGGTTCTGTTAGAATTTAAGGATTAGCTCTAAAGTAAGTTTGCATATATGTTTTTGTATGTACTATCATATATCTTAAACTCCTAGTAGTTTGATGTATGATTTGTATATATAAAATATGTATATATGCATAGGCCTTTTTGTATTTATTTTCCTTTTATTTTTGTGTATTTTTCTGTATATATATATATATATATATATATATTTTGTTTATTAGCAAAGGGAACTAGCTGTTGGCTACTCCCAAGGGCTAGAAATCTAGCCGTTGGAGGCTAGCTCCTTTTTCTCCTTCTTCCTTTTTTTCTTCTATAAATAAGAGACTTGGGTCCCTTCCTTAGCATGGGCTTTAAGGCCTGATTTTGTGTATTATTTGAGATTGAATACAGGTTTTTAACCTCCAGTTTGAGGTTCCTCCTTGTGTGACTTCTCGGAGCGGCTAGAATCTTCAAGAGTGTGACTCTTGAAGTGTTTCTATCATTCAGCTCAAGCCTGATTTACAGGTATCATACTACTAGAGCCACCAGCACCTCTTGAGACAAGGTAGAGGTAATATAGGCAACCAGATTTTGTTTCATCCATAAGATCTTGTTTCATCCTTGCTTCTTGTCTGATGAAGTCCAATAAAGCTGAAGTTGGTTCATTTAGGTGTGCAGAAAAAATCTTGTTCTTGATGAAGGCAGAAATCTGTCCTTCCCAAGTTAATGAGAAGTAGACACGAGTTTCTGAAAAACCAGTTGTCTCAAGGAATTGGACTGAAAGGCTAGACTGAGAATGAGACAAATACATGATTGAAAAGTAGGCAAAGACACAAAGAAGGTGTTGACCTCTGACCCTGAACCATCTTATTAGTAATAGTATAGGACACAAGAATAGCTGTGGGTAGGGTCTTAGGAGCAGGCAACCCATTTTTCCCTCTTACAAAAGAGGACTGATACTGTATTACTATTAGGAGGAGACGACTTTAATGACATGGACCTTCTCTCATGCTGAGAGAGCTTTTGGCTCTAATCCAGAGGTGAATTAGGTTAAGTGTGTTGTGTGTGATTTTCTTTATCGCAGCTATCTTAGCCGGCGGCTAACATCTAGTATCAGGGCCAAATGACCACCAAAAAAGCACTAGCCACAATGGAAGCTCTGCGCAAGCAGGCGGAGGCCGATCATCACACGATCGCACGAAAATTGGAAGGAGTTGAAAAGAGCAGTGGGGAACTGGGACAACGACTTAGCGACATAGAGAGGAAGATGCAATTGGGACAGCAGAGATGATGACACTCTTGCGGAAAGTCATAAACAAGATGGCCGGCGACACAGGAGGATCACGCCGTGGATAACCAGAATCTTGCATGCCTCAACATGCACTGCAGGTCCCAGCCTCTCAACGGTGCGTCTGTAGGCTCGTCGACGGGCCATGGAGAGACAATTTGAAGGTTCTTAGGATGGAATTTCCCAAAGTTTAATAGTGAAGGTCCCATCTGTTGGGTGTTTAGAGAGGAGGAATATTTATTGCCAAAAAATTGCACCAGACCAGTGGGTCTCGCATGTTGTTGTTCACTTGGAAGCACCAGCGATACGTTGGTACAAGTAGAACATCACACAACAAGGGAAACCCTCATGGAGGGTTTTCATGGAGGCGCTCAAGGTGAGATTCGGACCCCCAGTTTGCTTAGATTATAACATTTGGATTGTCTAAAATCAAACAGAAAGGGAAAGTGATGAAATATCAAGCAGAATTTGAGGAGGTAAGAAATATGATGAGTGGATGGCACCTTCGTAGGTGGATTGAAGGAAGAGTATCGCATTGAGGTGCAGGTGGTCAGACCCCAGAGCCTCTTATAAGCCTTCGAGCTGGCAAGAATTGCAGACGACAAATCGAACAGACTCCTCAACTATTAGGGAGAATAGGACCAGTAGAAATGTTCCGAACAGAAACCCCACAGTCACAAGAAACTCGCGTGAGGTCCAGCCAGCATCGCGTGAGGCTCAACTAGCACCTAGAGAAGGCGCAGGGAACAAACAAGTGTTGGTCAAGCGACTAAGCCTAGAGCAGATCAGGGAACGAAGCAAAAAAAGGATTGTGCTTTCAATGCAACGAGAAATGGGCCCCAGGACATGCTTGCAAAAAGGTACATATGTACTTAGTAGTGAGTCTGAGGATGATTTTCAAGAGGAAGAAGATGGCATAGAACAAGGGACCGATGACAGTATAGAAGAATTAATTCCAAAAATATCTCTTCATGCCCTAAAGGGAGACATCATTCCTCAAATGATGAGATTTGAAGGTCGAGTAAAAGGAAGGACTGCCAGCATATTGGTGGACACGGGGTGGACACAAAACTTCATTGGGGAGAAGACTGCCAAGGTATCTGGTTGTAAAATAATTGAGCAATCAGAATTCAAAGTGGTGATTGGCAACGGCAACTCGATGTGGTGTAAAAGACACTGCCCAAAAGAAGAAATCAAGATCCAAGGGCAGCGATTTGTGGTGGAATTGTTTCCCCTAGCCATGGGAGGAGCTGATTTGGTTTTAGGAATGCAGTCATTGAAACAGTTGGTGAAGGTTTGGTGGGATTTCACCGCCAAGACAATGACCTTTAAGGCGGCAGATGGAGAAAAATGCATACAGGGCCAGCCTACAGCAATTTTGACGGGGCAGGAGGACACACACATGAACAAGATTAGAAATGGAGAGGAAGGGCTGCATCTTCTCTTAATGTCTGTTGAATCTAGCAGTCCACGAGAACAGACCACATCCAAATTAGAAGCCCCCACCTTCTTAAGTGCTGTTTTGGCTGAATATTTCGGTGCCTTTGAGAATCCAAAAGGGTTACCCCCAAGTTGTGAATTCGACCATCATATCAAATTAGAGACTGGGTCTAGACCAGTTAATTTGAAACCTTATAGATACAGCCACATCCAGCAAGGGGAGATAGAAAAACTCATAAAAAATATGTTGTCAAAAGGAGTGGTCCAGCCTAGCTGAAGGCCTTAGTCTTCCAACATTGTTGGTTCGAAAAAAGGATGGAACATGAAGGTTTTGTGTGGATTACAAGGCACTTAATGCAGTCACTGTCAACTGATATCCTATACCTGTTATAGAGGCATTGTTGGACAAGTTGCAAGGGGCAGACGTATATTCCAAGCTAAACCTCCACGCCGGGTATCATCAAATCAGGATGGCCAAGGAGGATGTTCCTAAGACAGCTCCAAACCCATGAAGGCTATTACGAATTTAAGGTAATGTTGTTTGGGTTAACAAATGCGCCAGCCACCTTTCAAGTCTTAATTGAACCACACTTTCCATTCTTTCCTAAGGACATTCATTTTGGTATTCTTTGATGATATACTGATTTACAATTTTACAACAATAATAAGGAAGAACATCAAAAGAATTTGAGGTTGGTGTTGAAAATATTAAAGAAGCACCACTACATGCTAAAGCTTCAAAACGTGTATTTGGTTGTGACCATGTGACCTATTTGGGTCACACCATTTCCAAACGAGGAGTAGAAATCGAAGAAGAAAAGGTAGCAACCATTCGTACATGGGCATTACCTGCGGGAATTAAAGGGTTGAGGACCTTCTTAGGCCTGGCAGGGTGTTACCGTAGGTTTGTTAAAAATTTTGGACTGCACGCTGCGCCCCTAACTAGCATATTGAAGAAGGATCAATTGGTGGAGCACTCAAAGTAAAGCTGCATTTGAGAAATTAAAGCAAGCTACCATCAGCTCACCTACATTAGTAATGCCCGACTTCACCAAGACTTTCAAGGTGGAAACATACGCATCAAAAAATGGGGTAGGGGCAGTGCACACCCAAGGCAAACATCCCACAGCTTTTTCCAGCAAGGCTATTGGAGTTCCATTCAAAATCAAATCCAGTCATAAACGGGAGCTTATAGCCATGGTTCTGGCCATCCAAAAGTGGATCACTATCAAGTAAGACAAAAAATTTCAGTTTTCACGGACCACAGCAATTTGAGGCATGCACCATAAATCAGTCAATGCTACCCAAATAAAATGGGTCATGAAGCTTGCTGAATACGAATTTGATATTATATACAAAGGCAATGAAAACATAGTGGTTGATAGCTTGTCATGGAAATATGAAGAAGAAAACCGAGCTGAACTTTATAACTTCTGTCTACCCTTGCTATGCAGGCCAATTGCAGACATATGGGAGAAAGTGAGAGAAAAACACCACAATTCAACTGACGTACAAAAGAAGAGGGAACAGCTCGACAGGATTCAGTCCATGAATACGGATACAGATGGAAAGAACCGTACCTATATTATCAAAACAGGATATATGTGCCCCCAAACCCCAATCTAATCAAGGAATTAATTTCATTCTTCCATGATGGCATCTAAAGGGGACATCAAGGGGAAGAAGGAACTTACAAGAGAGCCCGACAAACTTTTTTTTGGCCAGGCATGAAGAGAGACATCAAAGAATACATCAAGGCATGTGACACTTGTTAACGGCACAAGTATAAGACTCTACGCCCTGCTGGCCTTCTACAACCTTTGCCCATTCCTGACAAAATATGGGAGGATTTGTCAATGGATTTTATCAAAAGACTGCCTCGATCAAAAGGGAAATCAGTTATCTTCGTGGCGGTAGATAGGTTATCGAAATATGTGCATTTCATAACACAGCCAAGGATCTTGCTAAGGCTTTTCAAGATCATGTAGGAAAGCTGCATGGAATCCATGTTGGTGGTAAAGTGATCGTGACCCCTTGTTTCTAGGTAACTTGAAAAAATTACTTCGAATTGCAAGGAACCAGGCTGCAAATGAGTACTGCATATCATCCACAATCGGATGGTCAAGCGGAGGTTCTAAATCAGGTATTGGAAACATATCTGAGGTGCTACGCAGAGTACCAGCCTCATAACTGGATGGAGTATCTCTCTTGGGCTAAGTATTCCTGTAACACAACCATACATTCTGCCCTAAGAAAATCCCCTTTTGAAGTGTTGTATGGGCGGCCACCACCTGACCTACATCGCTTCCATCCTCAAGGGGAGTGACAAGGCAGTACAATAAAAAGCACCGTTCCCAAGAATATGAGACAGGCCAGTGGGTCTAGTTGAAGAATTTTCCTGCAGGAAGGGTCCAGCATCGATCAGCAGGAACCCATACATTGTCTGCAAGGTACTCAGGTCCCTTTAAGGTGATAGAAAGAATTGGGAAATTGGCCTACAGGCTATAGCTTCCGAAGAGTTCATCAGTTCATCTTGTATCTCATGTCTCCCGCTTGAAGGCCTGCTATTCTAGAGCTGAACCAGATGCTGCAGCCAACCCACTGCCAAGTATTCATTCAAGAGAACTGTTTCCATTCGGAGTGCTTCAGCAGAAATTTTACAGAAGAAATCAACCTTGCATAGCCTAGCTGGTGGAATGGCAAGGACCAGAAGCTCCTAACCCATCATGGGACAACGCCACAGCGACACAGCAACGATTTCCTGAGTTCATACCTTGACGACAAGGTGCTGGTTAAGGAGAGGGCAATGTTAGCCTCTGATCCTGAATCGTCTTATTAGTAATAGTATAAGACACGAGAAGAAGATGTGGGTCGGGTATTAGGAGCAGGCGACCCATTTTTCCCTCTTATAAAAAGGGATTGATACTATATTAAGAGGTGCCGACTTTAATAACATGGACCCTCTCTCGTGCTGAGAGAGTGTTTGGCCCTAAGTCAGAGGTGAATTAGGTTAAGTGTGTTGTGTGTGATTTTCTTCATCGCAGCTCTGTTAGCTGGTGACTAACAGAAGGTGCACCACAGAACCAGGATTTGGAGGGCGCATATCTCTTACATGAGGATGATACACAAATCAACAATAACCATGGTCCATGGCTATCTCAAAATTTTGATGGCTAATCCTCCTTATGAGACCAAGTGTACCTCAACAAAATAACAGGAATGCCATGAACAGAAAAACAAAAGGGCACACTCCAAACAGTTGTGAAAAGTTGAATACAAAAGAACGAGAATAATAAAATCGACCCAAAAGTAAGTCTCAGAATTTTCCATTAATAGAAGAAGTACCTCTCTTAGGATTTTCTTATCGCCTTTGCCAGTCGATTGGTCAAGATCAGCAATCTCCCACAGAGGAACATCTAACAGGTATCTTATAACATTCTCATCCAAGAACGGGAATCTAGCCTGAAATATGAACAGATAGCAGAATATTGGGCCAATGTGATTGACTTAAAGAAAAAAGGAAGGGGATGAAGTACCTCTTTTCCATGGTCAGAAATGCATCTATCATCTCTGCCAAGGTTCCTTTTCCAGATTCTTTGCATATCCAACTTCAGCTCCTCCTGCAACGTGAGCCAACTGACAGACGAAGAAATGAATCTAGAAAGTTCCAACAATGAAAACCAGGAGCTTGCATAACAGCAGAGCGTATGACTGAACATTACAACAACACGAACATTTAATAAAAAAAATATAATAACCTAGTATTGAAAACTAGGAATGTGCTTCTGTTTCAGTTGACACCACTATACCTGCAGTCCCTTTTGCGTCTATTTCACAGGTGCCTGTACATATGCTTTGCATATAGTGAAATGAAGGGTCTGGTTTGTGCTATATGTTTTACATGAGTTGATCAAGGCCATCAAATCTGTCACATCGACAATGTTTGTGTCCATTGTGCATTTAAAAAAAGAAATTGAACAAACATTTGGGGTGTGATGTGTCATAGCTGATGCATGTCAGAACCAAGACATGTGCACCTTGAAAACTTTATGCATCTTCACATATCCCTCTAACATAAGATCAGAGTAATAACCAAATTCAGTCAACTCCACCAAGTTGAACTGAATGTAAATGAAAAGACTAACAGCTAGTTAGTTACAGGTCAACCAGATGAGGCACCCAAGATGTCGCTTTTAGAAATAAAGGTGCAATATCTCCAAAGCAAGTTGATGGCACATATAGAAAAATGTTTATAAAGAGGCACAACATGACTTTGCGCATTTCAACTGTGAATAAGAAAGGGCAATTGCAGATTTCCATTTTAAAAAAAGCTTACCCTCCTTGCCTATATTTAGTTTTGTGCCTACCATAGCCAGCACATTGCTCATCCGCACCTGAACCAACCAATAAAATTCTAGCTTCTGATTTGTACTTATGACGCTGAGCGGTTTTTTCACAATTTCCAGAAGCTCCTTCATTTACCCAGCCATCTCCACCAGCTGCCAACCATAAGGCTATCCCAATGTTAAGGTCCTAGATAGCATCAGGAAAATATCAGGCTCTAACCTAGACGGAGTACCATTAATTGAACAAAGAAAAGCAAGTACCTTTTTAGGTAAAAATTATGATTGAAATTGCACAAGGTACAATAGAAACAAGTTAATGAGCAGCACAACCCCCTAAAGCTGCATTGCAGGATAACTTTTCATTATCAATGAACAGAAGAGGAAGCAGCACGGCGTCTAGCTCGATTACATGTAGTTGGATCATAAGCCATGTGCTAACACAACTCAAAACAAGGGCTCAAAATTAAAAATAGAAAAAGTCACACTCACAGTAATTTCTAACACCAAATCCCAAAAACTCTAAAATATGATGATCCAGCCTACTATTGTCAAGACATTCTGTTATTATATTCTTTGTATCAGTTTTCAAAATGCAAGTCTCACCAATCACTGCAGGTGGTGAGCAGGTAATAAAAGGGGAATGTAAAGGGCATCAGGTTGAAGACCCTGGATGAAGTCCCAACCCTGCCATGCTGTTGCTCGAGCTTTCCCATGATGTTGTCCCCACAAGGTTTGGTGGTCAAGCCTCACCCTTAGTTCCAAAAAGAAAAGGGGGCAAGTTTAGCCACAATTTACCAATCTGCCTTCGCAGCTTGCACTTTCTTTTCTTTTCTTTTCTTTTTTTTTTAACTTTTAGTGACAAAAGCAAATAATTGATAAGGAGGTGTAGCTATTTCTCATCCTCACCTCAAAGGAAATGTATCATTTTTTTTATTTATATGCAAGGTAAACACTTTTCAATCCTTCATCCTGCATGAGAACTTGAAGTAGTTTTTTCTTGCTAAATAAATTTGAAGAGAAGAGGAAAAAATTATCACTAGTGCTCTATAGTGGATAACCCTCTCGTAAATATGCATGTTTTACTGAAGAGCTGGAAGATCAGTTCAATCATAGTATCGTAATAGTGATGATCCAAATAATGATGAACAAATATCCACTAATCTTGCCATTTGGATGTCCGAGTATGTGAGATTGAGATTGAATTGCTATTATGTATTTCAGACACTTCTAATTGATTTCAGATATGACTTCGTAATAGCAACAAATTATTTTATTTCTTTTTTGTATGCATCTGTTTGCATAATCATTATCTCAGCATAGTTCTCTTTATTAGTATTATTCCTTCACATCACTACAACATTAAATCTCCAGTTTGGCTACCACTTGAAAAGACCTCATATTGCCAATGCAACATTAAACCTCCAGTTCTAGTGCCCACTTCAGAAGACCCCATATTGCTTATTTTCCTTCTTTGTTTCATGTGGATCCATGTTTCTCATCAACTAGGAAACATTATTCACTCTAATAGCATACAAACAATCTCAAAATAAGTCACAACATAATTCCAAGCACATCGTAAGATTTTTGGACATAAGATCATAATCTTATTAGAATTCAAGTTGTCTTCCATAACAGAAGCTACTAACCATGTATGTATTTGCTGGACTAATCAGTGACATAACATGCTTTGACTCTGAATCCAGCTTTGACAGATCAGCATCAATTTCCACAAGACGCCATCTGCATTAACCAAAAGTTATCTTAAATTAAAGCCTCGGTATATACAGGAGAGAATGTGGGTATTACAGAAATTCATTAACTTTTTAAAAGAGGATAAAAGTTTGCAGGTACTATGAAATCTAAGGGACCACCCATAAGCAAAGAGAAACTTTCCATATCAAATAAGAAATTAGTCCAGAAAATTTAAGAATGAAGGCCTTTAAGTGAAACTTGTGAAGAACGAAATTAACAATTCTATGGTCAAAAGTAGGACATTCATACAAGGTCTTGTTAGGATAAAAAATTGTGAATGGATGCTTAGTAGCTACTAAGATTTTTTTGATGCAGCAACTCCAAGGAAATATATGCCAAGCATTTAAGGATGACCAAATGAACGTTATATCTATCCCACATGGATGAGGATTAAGGGCATTCAATCAAATAATAAAGCAAAACTTATGGACATTGTCAAAGTAAGTTATGCACGCGTTAGCAAAATTTAGACAAGGATAAATGAGGCATTTTGAGACCAAATTTCCTACATCTTCATCCCAACTCTGATGACATAAAAAACACAGTTGAACAAAATGGAAGTTATTATTAAAAAACAACAAAGTCAACAGTGTCAACCATGTCAAACAGAGGTGAATGCGTCAAGGAGTGTCATGATGTATTGAAAACATGTTCAAGTGCATACAAATTGACTCAGCATGGAAGCAAAGAAAGGCCGGAAGCCGGAAGGAGGAGCACGCTGCACATCAGGGCACGAGCAAAGGTAGCAGGGGTGAGGGCTTCGACTGAAAAGAGTCAAAGCCCTAACCCCTTTTTCGTTTATGCTTTAACAAATTAACGAGCTCTGTCGCCAGAGGAAAAATGCTCTTTCGACGGAGGAACGAGCTCTGTTGCCAGAAGAAAAGCTCAGTCGCCGGCCATCGAAAAAACATAGACCAAACTAAGATGCATCATTAAAAAATTTTAAACTAACATCTAATGAAAAACGAACAAATGTAAAAACGAACTCAATACGACGCACAATAGATTAATAAAACAAAGAAAGGGACTGTAAGATGGGATTTGAAGAACCAGAGAAAGAACAGTTGCTGAAAAAAATCCTACAAGCTCTGCTGCCAGAGGAACAACACACCTGCCGACCGTCTGGTTGTAGTCGCCACTGAAAGAACAAGCTCTGCCTCCGGCCGTCGAAAACACAGGCGGCAGAAGGATGTGAAGCGTCGGTCACCGGTGCTTCAATGCAAGAGGGAGAAGACGGAAGAAGACAGAGAGGAGCAAGAAGGAAGGGGCATGATCATGCCCTAAATCGGTTTTAAAGAAACAAAATCAAGAAAATCCAAAAATGGACAAAAAAGTCCAGTACACGGTTTGAGTGCCCCGACTTTTCTTGACTGCAGCTGGTTGCGAATTTGGGCCGCACCAGCATCCCGTCGACGCTGGTGCGTTAACAAAATTGAAGCGTCTGTGTGACTTAGCTGATTTGTTAATTCGTTATGCTCTCCAATTCAATTCAAAAGCTGATTTTCATAAATCAACAAAAACACCCCTGATTCCAGAAAACAGTTGTATCATTTTTGAGAAAATCAAACGACTTATCACCTACTGCAGAAGGTAGTGGGTTTTAGGCAAAATAAAATTTAAGGAAAAAAACAGCACTTCATGTTTGACAACCAAAGGAGAAAACGCAAAGCATTTAATGCTGGAAATTGCTGATTGGTCAGCAGAGAAAACAATTTCACAATGGCCCTCCTTTGTTAGTGGTTCCATATTAGGTTTTCCAAAGGTTTCACATCTAACTGTTTCGGATAAAACCACTTTATGAAAGTAGGAAACCTTAGCAAAATGACAAACTGATCTGCGAGGCAGCTTTGCCTCTAATTTAAGAATGATATGAGACTTAAACAAATAATAGGAATATTTTTTAAATCAAAAAAATAAAAAAGTTTCATATATGTAACAAAAGCACATTACTTTGAGAATTATGTAAATATGAAAAAAAAAAAACAGAAACGCTTTTCCACATAGTTCATCTTACATTATAGATTATTCAATTTAAGGCAACTTTTGAAAATTTAACCGTCATATAACCAAAACCACACCAAAAACTGGACTTTTCAAAGACATTATGCATTGAGATTTAGTAGAATAAATCCTCTTACTGAAGTCCATTTAAATCATGGTTTCCATATTTTACAACTTTGTGCTTGACTAACTTCAACAAATTTATTTTCCAAATCCAAAACTTGATAAACTTTTGCACCTTACATAAGATCACAGTTCATCCATCATCTAACAACGACTTAGAATGTAAATTGAAAAACAAAAATGATACCTTGCTCCAGGCCAAGGCCGGGCAGCCTAACTAGATCTTATCAATCTCTATATCCTTTCAGTTTCAGAAAAAACTTTCTCGAGACTTTTCTGAGCAAATTGCTTGAGAGAAGACTGGCAAGAAAAAACTGGGTATATCAGCAATTATTAATGCATACATATACATATACACATAAATATGTATATGTATGCAATTTTGAGAGAGAGAGGGTCCAATCATATCTATGTATACATACTGGCCAAAATCAATACAAATGCAGAGTTCCTTTCGAGGAAAACACAATGCCAGACAATGTTGAGTGTTGAAGCATATAAGTATGGGTCTCAAGATCGGGTCTGGGTATGGACCCGATCCAGATTGTAGCCCTCGTTGGGCCTTACTTAAGTCTTTGTAACCCTAATTTTTGGGTGTGAATGAAATCTCTAAGAGAGAGAGGGTCTGGTTGCTAGTGGGCACCAGTCCTCATCACCCGTGGTTTTTTCCCTTTAGTTGAGGGGTTTTCCACGTTAAATCTGTGTTTGTCCATCGTTCTTCTTCGTTTCACTTTCCAACATGGTATCAGAGCCAACGAGGTTGAGAAATTGTTTTTGGGTTTGTGAAGTTCCAACCCTAATTTCTCTATCTCTCGCTTCTGCCGTTGTTGCCTCCACCACTGTGTATCTTCCGCCGTGAAGTTTCGGCGTTTTTGGTTGGGTATTCGTTTTTTGGTTCGTGTTGGAGGAGTCATCGCCGGCACTGTTCATCATCGCACGCACCAGGCTCCTCTCCCGTCACTGTTCATCGCACGTACCGCCCGACGCTCGACGTGGACGCACCCGACGCCGTTGAAGTTCTGGCGTCTTCTTCTGCATCGCCTGAGATCATTGTCGTCGCCGCCACCAGCGACGTCCCACCGCTCAGCCGCCGCCGTCCTGCATCTGCCGTGGTATCTCTGCCTCCGTCGTGTTTCCGCCGGCTACTCCCTGCTGCATCGCCGGCCTTGGCGCAGCATCGTGACGGCGCTAGGCGGTGTTCTTGGACGAAGGCAGAAAAAGCTGTGAAGAAAATCAGCTGGCGTTAATTTTCTGAGAGGATTTGCCGGTAGAGAAATCAACCGCTGGATTCGTCTGTGTCTCAAGCATCTCCCAGCGAAATTTCGGGATTTTTGGTGTTGTGGATGAGGAAGAATCGATTTTAAAACAACCTGGGGTTTTCAGGCGAGTTCTTCCCCGATTCCGGCAACAAGCGTGCAATCCAGCTTCAATCCAGGGCAGAAGGTTGATAAATTCGTGTAGATGATCATCTGGGTAGATTCCTAACAGATTTCCGCATCCAAGGAGCCCGAGATCATCGGATTCCGATCAGATTCGAGGAAGATACATCGATTTGAAGCAGATCGGAATTTTCTGTCACTTTTCCGATGACCACCGAGCATTCCGGCGTCAAATCCAGCCGATTCTTGCTCCAAAATGTGTTGATGATCATTCTAGAGGATTCCTGACCATTTCCGAACAAAACGAGCTCAAGAACGCTCGATTTGGCCCAGAAACGAGCCTGGAATAGCATTTTGAAGATCACTGGTAAATTCTGCCGTTTTTCCGGCACGGAAGGAAAATTCCGACCAACCTGACATTTTCTGGCACCAGAGTTCTTCGGTCCCCGGCGTGTCGGCTGTTTCGTGTCCGTAGCGGAGACGCATCACTCGGATTCGTGTGTCCCGTCGTGTATCACGCAGCCGTGTCAGAGGAACTCGACGAATCCAGTCTTCGTGTCCCGCTCCACAGCGATTTCTGGTGACTCGGAGTCCCGCTTCACACGAATCCTGAAATTTATAATTGAGGCGTCGACGTGTCCGCGTGTCCCGCTCTTTTCAAGCATCATCTGGGGCCGGACACCACCCGAGGACACTCTGAAGGCTCTTCTCAGTCACCCGAAACATCAGCCAGCTTCAATCGGCCACAGTTTTCTGCTCCGATCTCCGATTGGGCTGATTTTTGGCTCGTTAGAACCGTCACGATCTTGGCTTTCCATCTGCCGTCTGTCGTGAAGTTCTGGCTGACCGCCTGCCTTTGTTATTCTCTACTCCATCGTGAAGTTCCGGTGGTGCCGTCTCCCGCCGCTCCTCTGTTGTCCGCCGCTCCTCCGCTGCCGCCGCTCGTCAGACACTGCAGTTTCAGCCTCCGCCTCTGCCGTGAAGTTCCGGCGCCGTCACCCAGCTCCGCCCAGCTCTCTATTGTTAGTTCAGTATGCCCGACGCTGTCGTGTGTGTGGATGAGGTGTTCAACATCCACCGTGAAGTTCCGGTGGACCCCGACGGAGCGTGCTAGTTTGCTGTGCCCGACGGCAGTATCGCCCTCTCCACTCTGCCGCCGTGAAGTTCCGGTGGACACCGTCAACCCTACTCTGCTTGTCGCCGTGAAGTTCTGGCGTCCTTCCACTGCTGGTTTCAACCCGACGATCCTCTGTTGCCTCCCTTGTGTCACCGTGATGTTCCGGTGAAGTTGCAGTCGCTCGTAGCGTGTGTTGCTCTTTGCCGCCGTTCGAGTTCCAGCGTCTGCGGATCGTCGTCTGTCTGAGTTGACTCGAGCGTTTGTTGAGTGCCATGAAGTTCTGGCGTCTCGTGTCGATCTCTCCTGGAGCCAAATGATGCACTTTTGTCTCAGTTTGAAAAGAATGTATCCAAGTGGGGCATGTTTGATATGTATGCTCAACTTGAGGGGGGGTGTTGAAGCATATAAGTATGGGTCTCAAGACCGGGTCTGGGTATGGACCCGATCCAGATTGTAGCCCTCGTTGGGCCTTACTTAAGTCTTTGTAACCCTAATTTTTGGGTGTGAATGAAATCTCTAAGAGAGAGAGGGTCTGGTTGCTAGTGGGCACCAGTCCTCATCACCTGTGGTTTTTTTCCCTCTAGTTGAGGGGTTTTCCACGTTAAATCTGTGTTCGTCCATCGTTCTTCTTCGTTTCACTTTCCAACATTGAGAAACACAAAAAGTGAAAATTACATGTTTGAATTTAAAAATGACAAATCTCCTCAGTTAGACACATGTCGATATGCTTCGACTTTGATAAACTCTGGACTGTTATTAAAATATTACATTGCTCAATTGTTGTCACAAAATAACTTTAGTGGTCTATCAACACCACTCACATGCACAATCCGGTGACAAGCTTCTGCAGTCGTAAAAGATGATTGGGTGCCTCACAACATGCTATGAACTCTACAACCATGTTTGAAGTAGCTACCAGTTTCTGCTTGACACTTTTCTATGATATAGATCATCGTAGCCCAAAGTGGATCTACGACTGTCCTGACATCCAACAAAGTCAGAATCGAACCCAGTTTTAGAATCATGTTTTCCAAAAAACCATTTTGACACCTAAATGACTAGAACTGGGTCATCCACATGCGTTTTGTGTCATTCTGAATAAGCTAGACTCGATATAATACAAAATACATATATAACATACATATAGACAGCCATGCATAAAGAATCAGAAAAATATATATCATGATATGTACCGTAAATGATTTTATCATTATTCATATTCACAAACTAATAAAATTTTGTGCACACAAGAACATTCTAATTTACTATGTCATCAAATGCACTTCAGGAAAATTTTGTTCAACATGACACCCATAAACGGTACAGTAATGCTAAAGACAGGCTTCCAATGCAAGCATATAGAGATGTGCTAGCAGATTATCCCAAAGTACCTCCTGCAAGGAGCGATTCTTTGAAGTTCTCTGATGCCTTCCCTTGCAGAGACTCTATCCGGTGCAGAGTGACCATCAAAGCTCACATTTAGCAAATCAATTTCATCTGCCAGTAGTCAAAACATAAACATGATTCTGACAAAATGAATAAATGTGGTACCTGGCTATTACTAACTTGCAAAAAGAAATCATAATACAGAGAAAATCTTCAAATATCTGATCTAACAATATGACTTATTAATTATTATGTATTTCGTACAACTGAAATAAATTGCTTTCCTGATAAAAAGAGACGAAAGTTAAAAAAGTTAAAATAATTGACATAGCCTACATAAAGGCCATAAGATTAATATTCAGAAAGACTCTAACCATTGCACTCAGTATGACTATGATACGGTCATAAGCATCCAAGACTTACAAGATGGTTCCAAACATTGGTCCAGTAGAGCCGCCAATATCATGGAGTCCAATCCACCAGAAAAAAGAACTGCTACAGGGGCAAGATGGTTTCTTGCAAACAAATTTTCCTGAAAGCATATTCCCACAGGATACGATTAGTACTAAAAAAGATTACTAAAGTGAATTTCTTAGAGTTTCTTGCAATAACCTGCAGGAACTCTTCTACTTTCACCATTTTCACAAACTTTAGAGCTCCACTGTTAATACGGAAATATAATATGTTATGTTATTGAATATGCTGTCAAAACTCAAAAGCATTAGGTGCAACCTAGGTGGTTAGATGATCCTAAAGCCTAGGTCGCATTAGGCAGGACTAGGCATGCTCAGCAGTTTTCCCAAAAAGGGAAAAGTAATATACAATACTAATTATTAAAATTAAGTATAAAGCTGAAGTAATTCTCAACGAAAACCAACAATCATCAACTGATAACAATAAAACAAATAAAAAAGTGTGATCACACAAATACATTAAACATTTCATAACCTATGTCACATGGGTACGGGTACGGGTGCGGGTACCGGTACGGGTATGGACCATTTTCAAAAAACTTGGGTACGGGGGTACGGCCGTACACACATGGACATATATATATATATATATATATATATATATATATATATATATATATATATATATATATATATATATATATATATCAAAAAATTTCAAACAGAATAACATATTCACATTTCAGATTTCACACATATATATCAAAAAAATGCAAACAGAATAACACACAAACACAAATCATGGTCCAAAACACATAAATCAGCCATTACAAGTTACAACTTACGTTTGACGTCTGAACAGAACCTAGCAAGTAGCAAATGAGCTGCAGCTGCAACAGATAAGATAACCAATACAAACAGGGATCATGTAGTGCAAAATCATATACAAATACAATACATATGTACTGTTTTAATATCTACATGCAGCACTCATGCAGTACAACAGCATGAGTGCAGCACTCATTCACAATGCAATCCAGAATCCACATTCAACAATACCCTGCTGGCAAATGCAATCCACATTCAACAATATTCTACGACAATGAAGAATGAAAAGGCCTCATATTCTAAGACAGTGAAGATTGAAGATTGAAAAGGCATCTATTATATTTGAAAGGGATTTGAAACCCTCTCGGATTGGTGGTCGGTCATCAAAGATTTAGGGACGTCGAGGCCTACGATTCAACATCTTGGATCATAAAGCCATCAGTTCAGTTGAACGTGTGACTGAGCTCTTTTGATTGTGAGTGGAAGCAGGCAGGACAAAAGCATATACTGTTTTTTTATTTTTCTTGGTTCGTATTCACAGATTTGAAACATAGAGAGAGAGAGAGATTTGAAACCGTAGAGAAAGGGCGAGCCAGAGGGAGGGATGATGGGTTTTCACCTTCAGGCTTTCTGCACACAAAACCCGTCGTTGGTCGTTGCCGGAGGCGAAGGCAGGGGTCGATTAAAATGAAAACAAAAAATGTAAAAAACGTCAGTCACCTCCTGTCGTCGTCGCCACAGTCGTCGCCGCTGCTTCGCCGGAGAGAGACAAGAGTTCTTTTTGTTCCCGGAAAGAGACGAGAGGTAAAGAGTCGAGGGTTTCGTTTTACCTTTTTTTTAACATGAAAATAATTTTTAACATTAAAATTAAATAAAATTTTAAAAAAATGGACAAAATTGGACCTAGTCAATGTTGACCGTGTCCAATTTTGGACGGATACGGTCCCCGGTACGGTCAACGCGTACCGGGGCCGTACCCAGGCCCGTACTTGTACCAGTACCGGTGTCGTACCGGACGGGTACGCCCCCTTTGGAGGCGTACCCATGTTACATAGTTCATAACATCATAATAAACATAATTTAGAACTTGAAAGATCAAATTTCATGAACTTGAATAATTAAAGTTTAAAAGTTATATATTATAAAGAAAAGGAAAACTTGCAAGCAAATAATCAATGAGTTTCACTATTGTAGAGCAAAAAAATATTAGAATTTCCAAAATGTCATGCTAAATTTCTAAGCCTAATTTTTACAACTTAAATCCTAAAGGAAAACCTAAATACTAACCTAATTAAAAGAGAAAGAATATAAATCCTCAACATAATCACAGTTTTTCCATCATAGTCGTAACTCGTATATGAATTGTAACAGGAACTATAACTATATGCGCATGCAGACACACTGAAAAAGAACACCACCCTAAAATATATAAACCAAAAAACCAAGAACTTTACAGTACAGTATAACATAACTGACCCAAAGCACTGAGGCTCAACAAGAGAAATGCTCAAAGGCACTTGGAACAATCATAGGAAACAGGTTTGCATGATTAAATGCTTAGCACAAGCCACGATCTTTACAAAGAGAACAATCCCCTACTTATGTACAAATAAAGTGACAGGGCTAAGCCATTGGAGTAGCTCCAATGGCTAGCCCAGTTTTGGTCAAATTTCAAAAAATGACCAGAACTGCAGTAGATAAAAACTAATAAATAAAAAATAAAAGTTACACAATGTAAAGTTGTAAACAAAAAGAAGTATGTATAGATTTGACATGTATATATATGTGTTTTGTGTGTGTGCATGAACGTATATGTGTAAGGGACTAAGAAATATTAGTACATGCATTTATGTATATACTATATACCAATAAACCCATAGAGTGTGCACAGAATCACTCACATATTAATGTAAATAGATACATAGTTTTATATAAATTAACACCCACCCTCAAACATATGGTGTGATGACTGAAAGTTCACCAAAGTGCATTGTTACATAATTTCATATCCTTGTCAGCAAACATTCAGGCTTCAAGCTTCATAGACCATGAGTTTGAGCCTTTGAGGAAGGGTGTAAATATATATGTGGGTTTGTGTGTATTTTCTTTTCTTTTTTACCATTTTAGTTTTTTTTGTATGTTAATTTTTTGGTAGTGTTTGGATGACACCTTTAAAAATGATGTCTTTGAAACTAATGGCATCTGAACCATTACAACAAACAAGGTCTCCCTAATTCAGTATCATAGACAAACCTGCATGAACTTTGAACTACAGTTGACCTCACATTTCAGAAGAACATATGCCTAACCACCATGGCCAATATTACATTAGGCAAAGAAAATAATGGAGCTTAACGCCAAAAGCTACAAAGGGAGCTTAGCTCAAAATATAAGCAAAAGCAAAAGTTGCAAAAAGCAACTGGTCAAACAAATACCAACAGCAAATAAGAAGAAAATCATAATCCACAGAAAAGCCAAACATTTCCAAAACCAGCAAGGAGAACGAGTAACGCGAATAAAGAATTTGATGACAACAAAACTTGGAAACATTACAAAATCCAACCAGAACAAGAAAGGTTCAGATGGAAGCATTTGTGAATGATACATGATCCCAAGTAATTATCCTAGTTTGTGAACATTTGCTTATCCAAGAATAATGCACATAAAATTCTGTTAGATTGCCCTTACAAAAATCAGGAGGAAACAAAAATCAGGGTCACTTTTAACAAATATTAAAACAACCAAGCACTGAAGTCTAGTGAATAGTTAGTTCCATTATCCTTACTCGGTCACTACTTAAATAAAATAAGAATAACAGAAATAGAAGAGTTGGCCATAAGCCTATCAACCATCAACTACGTCAAGATAACATCCTCATTCAAGAGCTATGGACCTAATTAGAAAAGAACTTTAGAATGTGCTTACTCCAAAATCTGACTTACGGATACTGATATGCATGTCAAAAAGTACAAGAAACTGGTATTCTTCAGTTGCAGCATTCACAGTGAAAAATCTCTCCATCCATAAAATGGAAAGGAGGTTCACCAAACAAAAAAGGATCAGCAATGAAACAGCATTTAGACAAATGCTAGCAAGACATGAAATCAAGATGTTAGCATTGACTTTGCTACAAATTTCCAAAAGTTCTAGAAGCATTGACCATATAAAATGTAATGAACAAGAGAAACAAACTATGCATATGATGGACTCTCTTTCTGCGGAGTTGCATTTGGAGATACTTTATTCCTGACGAAGTTTGCACCAAAAGACCACGTCACTTCCTTTCATAAGAATAGCACATGAGGACGACCCCCATGAATAGCTTCAGTCGTGCATTCAGGCAAGCTCACACAAAAAGACATTTAGGGTGAAAACCCGACCCCAAGCCTGGGGTTTTCACTCACCATATAAAAAACTATGTCAAATGGGTACAGGTGCTGGTGCAGATGCCGGTGTGGCATGTAAGTCGGTGCAGGTGCGACGAGAGTATATATATATATATATATATATATATATATATATATATATATATATATATATATATATATATATATATATATATAGGAGAGGTTACCTTAATCTCATGCAAAATTCAAAGTTTTATTAAATAAAATAGGAGAGGAGAGAGAGAAAATGTAAAAAAGAAGAGAGAAAGATAAGAGAAGGAAAAAAAAAATTAAAAAAAACACAAGAGAAAAGAAGAATGGGTGAGGTCAATAGCACCCAATTCGGTTTGACGGAGTCGGGTGCCATGTAGGGCCGCACAAACCGAATCGGGTGCCCTGTCGAGCCACACCTGCACCGTAGTTAACACGATGCGCCACCATATTTAGCGCACCCATGTGACTTAGATAAAAAATGGTTTTGTGAAAATGGGATTTCCATAGACCCAATTTCATGCCACCCAAACATGAGCTAAACCTTGTTTCAGAGGCAGAACAATGTCTTGTCTGTGAAACGCCGTTTTGGATGAATTGGCAACATCATCCAAACAGCCTCTTTATGCTTTCTAGTTCTGATAAAAAAATGGACCTTGACCCAGCTGGATTGGCTGTCGGTCATTCCGAACTTTTGGGATTTGTCCAACAGCTAGTCCAGGTCCCCTTTTGCATATACAAGAGATCAATTACCTGCTCTTGCAAGCTATAATTCTCAAAGACTTTTTGGTAATTAATAAACTATATTTATTTTTTGTTTGCCTTTTTCCATTTGGAAGAAGGTCTTTGAGCCACGCTTGTTGTAATTGTGAACAAGCCTTTTGTTGTGGCTTCTTGAATCATTTTGGCCGGATTTTTACACCTCTATGCTTCAAATTCAAATCAATGTGTACAACAAACTTAGCATTTTTTACACGTTCAAAAAAACAAGCCATATCATACTTTCCCAACGCTTTGAGAACAATAGATGACACAATTATACCTTCCATACTGTGCATCTTCCTAGCATGAACATTGCTGTTATATGTTTACAGAAATACTGATTAACACCAAAAAAAATTTCCTCTTACATATTTCTAGGTTTCTAAAGTTCATAATTGTTTACACTATTTGATAAAGAATTTTGCCCTTCTATCTGTTTATCATATGATTGACATAAATAAGAGAAAGGTTTTAAGATTTTTTTCTTATAATTTAATTTGTACAGTAATTGTTATGGTGCTTGACTTTTTTATTGATTATGATACAATATCCATATTAGGCTAAATATTATATTTATATTCATTATGACAGAATATTGTTTTATGACTTCTTTAGAAGTCTTTCAGCTACGAACAATGTGCTTCTTGTTTAAAAGTATGTGTGTCACCTTAAGAAGGAGCAGAGCCTTGAAGCACATTTTTTGTTTTCAAGAACATCATTCTCACTCGCACAAAATGCAATATGAAAACCAATATTGCTAATAAATGAAATCTTAAAATTTGAGTCAGATATTCTTTTTCTCCAACAGTTGCAAACTTGAACAAATCAAAATGTTTGTTTCTAGATAGCACTATATTTTGAGACCAATGTGGTTAACAGCACTTTTTTGCATATTGATTCAAAAGATGAATAAAAATCCCATAAAGCTACCTACAACAAAGCAGATATTGATGCATAAACTTTTTACAGTAAATTGCTTGCTCCAAAGCACTTCATTTTGAAGCATGGAGCCATATGCCTCATCTATACAGAAACCAAAACTTCGGCTCACAATAATATGAGTTAACAGAAGAAAAGAAAAAACTGACAACGCATCCACCTTCCATCCAAACTCCTCATTCTGTTCTTTTCACATTTTAACTTCTGAAACCCAAACTATCGTCCTTAGTAAAGTAAAAGTCTTTTTTAAGACGTCGCCAACATCCTGATCTATCCAATCGAGGATAAAGTAGCATTTTAGACATTGGTAGACAATATTTTATGAAAATTAATCTCTCTAATTTTAGGAACTTATTTATATGAAAAAACCAACTGACCATATGATCCGTGCTTTCAGTGTTCAATACCCTTTGTCTTTGCCAGATATTGACATATTCATTAATATTGAGATAGTTTCCTATTAAATATATATCTAGCCATATAAGTCTATTAAGTTGATCAACTGTGCACGTCCTATAACTCATATACACTAGCAATAAAATTACTGACACATTAGAGAACAAATTGAGGAACCGCACAAACACTCAAAAGGACATTTTTTATCTTAGTTGTCAAGGTGCCTAGGCGGGACTAGGCGCACCTAGGCAAAAAGAAGTGACCTTTTTTTTGGGTTTTTTTGTTATGTTATCCATTACATCAACTGCAAGCTTCTATTCCAAATAAAACTTAAAAACTGTTCTGTTCTGTTCTAATTGAATGATTATACTTTGTAAGTAAAGCCAAAAAGTAAAACGTGAAAAAACTGTTCTGTGCTTGTTTACATGACAGAATAACAGTACATTTCCAGCTTGTTTACATACTGGAAAACTGTGCGTTCTGTTCTAGCTGATGCCTTAGTTTGATAGACGAAAAAAAACATGTCATCCTTGTTTACATATTGGACAATGCTTGCATTTCTTATAGACTATTTCATTTGAATCATTTCAAACAAAAAGCATATCAAATCAGTACATATAATATACATTACAAGTTTACAACAGATTGTACATATAAAATATATAATATACATATAAAACACAAAACACCCTCACAAATGAGAAAATAAATTTGTATTCAGGTTGCAAAAGTGAGGTCTGCACGTATTTCTCTGATTACTAAACATGCACTAAACAAGAGAAACTGGTGGTCTTTTTACCATAAACCTAGGTTTTAACAAGGGTAAGAAGGCTGGCATAGGTTGAACAAAATATGCTTTAGAGCACATAAGATATATACAGAACTTCATTGGTTTTATAGAATATGTATTTAACGTATGGCTGGAACTTCCACTTGATAAGTTGATATAGAATATGTAATTAAGTACAGCAAACTGTACATAAAAAACAGAAATTATATAATATAACTGCATACATTATAAGTATATATGGTCTAACAGTGTATAATAAAGTTACATGACTTAATTTGAAGGGAAGGTGACTTTTCACCTTCCCATGGACTAGGAGTGCTAGTGCCTAGTCCAGCCTAGGCACTAGCATAGGTGCCACTCTAACACACGTCGCCTAAGTGATGGACCTAGGCGACGGGTGTGGAATCATTCTTAGGCGTGGACTAGTCCATGCCTTAAAAACTAAGCTTTTTATATTCTAATAAAAAAATTAAGTACAGCGGATAGTGATAATGCAACTGGAGTGAAGTAGTGACAAGAAAGCAAGCAGCAGTTTGATAACCCAATTACCCTTAAAATCATCTTAATTTCATGCAACAAAATACAGAACCCAATGCCTAAATAAAGGAAAGTGATTTGATTTTGAACCTGAAATATATAATCTTTAGAAGTACGTCTTGATACAGACTCTTTGAGTGCATTAAGCAAATATTTTGCTGACAATGAAACTGCAGATGCAAGGGAAACATCAGAAGCAAAACAAGCATTTCTGGCATGCATTCCTCAAATAGGATAAATTGAACTGGAAGATAGGAAAAGAAGCACACCATTAAGCAGTGAAACTGTTTTTGGTTGGTTTATGCAGCTGATATCAGAATCAAACTTATTACTGCAATCTGCTTCGCCATGCAATTCACTACCATAAGTAAGACTACGATAGCAGTTCAACTGTGTCAGTATGGGATCATTAACGCAAGCGACATTTGAAGGTGGTTTCTCTTCAAGCATTAAGCTTGAGATGTTACATCCTCTCTGCATTGGATAACACTGATGACAAAGATTATCATTCTTTGGTTCTACAAAGGATCTATTCCATGCAATCAACCTCTTTATCAGGGCATCAGTCCACCCATGTTTAGTAACTGTACCCACCACGCCTTGCTTATTACACTGACTAGTATGCTTATGAATATCAAAATCGACACTGTAGATACCACAAGAGAGCTCTTCCCAGTAACAAGAAGCATCTAACAGATTTTCTCCTGGGATTGAATGAACCTTAACATCACCAAGCGGTACACTGCAACCCTGAAACTCAGTACCACTCTGATCAATTTGATCTGCCATTTGAAATTGTGATCATGAATGAGTACAATTGTAAGTAAAGTTATAAGGAAACTACTTGAATTTCATTTTCAACTGTCAACCACTTATGCCAGCAACATTACAAGTAATTCACAAGAAAGTGTGCGACCACTGAACTGCACTTGCTTCTTCTCCTATATGAAGCTGAAGAGAGTAAATAATTTTTTTCTTCATGTTCTTTTATAGATTATATGGTGCCTACCATTAAACTGTAGACCTAGTGGTGGCGCAACGGAAGAGATAATAAATCGTGAGTCCTCTGTATTGGGCCAATGAATGAGAAGACTTCGGCGACCAAATGCATCCCGACCATACCACAATGTTCTTGATTTCACCTGCACAACGTTACAAGCAGCTATTCAGATATGAAATCTCTTAAAAGTTTTTTCAGATTCACAACCAAGTTTTGTCCCAGCAATGAATACCTGCCAATATGCTAAAGCCCATGGCCCTCTGATTGTCGACAATATCTGTGGAACAGATGTATGGCCTTCTTTATCAGTACAGCAACAGATCCTATGACTTACATGGCAAGAACATGAACAACACCTCTGCAGCGCAAGCATTAGGATTTCAGAATCATTCGCCTTACTTCCAACATCAATTCCACCAAATATTTCACCTAAAAACATGGGAATATACAAGAGATATCATGGAACCTAAGAAACATATAAAAACAAAAAACATATATATATATATATATATATATATATATATATATATATATATATATATATATATATATATATATATATATATATATATGCAGGAAACAAGAAACAGGTAAAATTACCAATAAGAATCTCAAGATAACTAGATAAGTTGATATATTCCATGCTCCAAAAATTCAGTATCCTTTACAAGGTATCCTCAAAAATCACCTCTACAAACATGAAAACTATCGTGAAAAGTAAACTGCCATGATAAATGTACCGCATCCTCATTTCAGACAGAGAGAGAGAAAATACATGATCAAGTTACATAGTCCCACTTCAATCCACTGCAGTGTCCCCCTTGATTAATGATTGGTTGGCAAGCTCTCCCCATCTTACATTTTCTCCAACATAACTAAGATTTGGGAATCCAAAATAATTCTCAAAACTGAACCAATTCCAAAAATATGATAACAAATGCAGGCATATATGCTCTATGAGTAAGGCAACATGACAAAAAATGGAGCAAGTGCATGTTCATGCTAGGAGGAATAGCAGAGTTAGCAGCTGAAATATCATTATAAAGTGCATCTTCATACTAAAGGGCATAGCAGAGTCAGCAGTTACATACCATTATAAACAAGAATATTTCCAAAATCATCTGCCAGTGGTTGATGCACTGGATCGGTACCCCTAAGTTGCAATGTAGCACCAATAAAATGCATTTCTGCAAAAGGCAATTCATGAGTTAAACGAATATTATATCCACAATCTAATCTGCTTATGCCATTGGAGAGTAGCGTTGCAGTTTCATTCTTGCTTTCCTCCTCAACATGAGCATCAGCAGCAGCAGGATAAAACAGTGGCCTTATCTTATCTAAACCTGCCCAATATCCAAAATCTCATATGATTTTGCCACTGGAGCATGATTCTCCATTTTGTTGACTTTATTCTCATCAAGAATGCTAAAAAAAGTAAAATCAAGTAACTTGCATTACCTCCACATTGCTCAAGTTGAATTTTCTTGCTTCCCATGTGATCAGGACCCCGCCTCTGAAGAGCCGCCAATAGCATCTCCATAGTCCATGAACATCTCAGTCCCTGCATGAAGGACATATCAAGTCAACTTCAAAACCCAGTGACTGGTTAATAAGCCATACAAGGAAACAGAATATGGTATATGAAAAGAGGATTACTTTTATCATCAAGATGTGTGTGAGGTGTCGGATCCGATACTGAGGTTCCATTTTTCTTTTCTCTTTACTTTCAGTCTGTTTAAGAGGTGAAGAGTTGATATATGCAGCCTAGTTGAGTGAACTAGTCTTCAGTCTATGTATTAAACCCGCCCTTTACTTTCAAGTTTCAACATGGTACATATATTGTAAGGGGATTAACTTTAGTGATATGGAGAACTACACGAGTTCACTGGAAGCTGGGCTCCCGTCTTACTTGGTTGAGTAGAACATCATAGTGTTAGCCAACACTAACATGTCAAGCATTAAAAAGTGGCATTACTGTTACGAACCAACAACTGCCTACAATGTTAACTTCTACAGTGATCTATCAAGGCAACTAATAGACTTGAAACTATCAATCCTCAACCATTAAAGAGAAAAAAAAGAAGAGAAACTCATATAATATCCATTCTGTCTGCCATCAATTCTTCCTACAGTTGAAATTCATGAATACAAAAACAAAAGGATAAAACATAACTTGTTTTTGCCCAACACCTTGAATAGACTTACCACAGACATTGAAAAATTTTGGAGTGAGTACACAATTTATGGAGGTGTTTCCTCAAAATTTTAGTTTCAACTTTCAACAAGTAATTTTAGCAAATGACAACCAAATAATTTCTGAACATTTAGTGAAGCAAGAAGACGGGGGATAAACCCTTGTGGTCACGAGATGAAAATCAAGGCACCATAGGAAGAATAAATGACTAACACATGTGCATGCCCATGTTGCCTCCACCCCCCACCCCCAACCTTCCTTGCAGCCATTGAAGTGGAACAAGAAGATAAGAAAGAGGCTCATCATCTTACCAAGCGCCATTTGATCCTCTTTTGGATTCATTTAAATAGTGAAGCGCTAGTGGGGCAGAATACAAACAATGATTACAAACATTAGGAAATGACAATACAAGCCACTAATACAAAATATAAAGAATAAGAAGAATGGATCTGGGTTTGATGGTCAACATATTCAATGCCTAGACGTGCTAATACTTCCCCCTCAAGTTGTACACTAGTTCCTATCATGTGCAGCTTCCTTCTCAAGTAGTCATGCTTGCTTCCGACAGTCATTTATGAAAGTATGTGCTATCTGCAATTTTGACTTCACAAAATATGTGCATCAATTGTATGACAGCATTTGAGCATTCAATGAAAATAGTGTTTACGATTTCATCATTCAATGAGAAGGAAGATAATTGACAAAAGTATTTAGGAATGCTAGAAGTCATGAAATGCATAAACACACACACACACATGTATATAAACTATAATTAAAATATCCTTATAATATCACTGTTTTGAAGCCAGCTTATTATCAGCAAAAGTATTCCAATATTTTCAAAACATACTAAAAACAAAAATGTCAAAATATTATCATGATATTATCCTGATATATTCCCAATATTTTTCTGACACATTCACAAAAGACTCCTCTCTTACATTTCAGCATGTGGAATTTTTTACATTCAGCTTCATGTTTTCAGAAAGTTTTTATATTTGTTTCTTTATAATGTGAAACTTATTGTCATGTTTCTTTTGTTTGTTCTTTATATTTTTTTCATTTTAAAATTTCCAATATTTTTTCCCCCATATTAAGCCAATAACATCCAGATTTTTGAAAGTGCTCAGAAAGAAAATTTTGCTGATAAAATTTCGATGAATAATAGCTCTGGCTATGATATACATACATATAAATAAAGAAGTAAATTATTTCATAAGTTTTATTATAGGTTACAATTTTGTACGTAAGAAAACAACATGTTCTTTCTCAGTTTTGAAAATTACAAACTTACATATGTATCGTCTAATTTTTTACAAATAAAATAGAAAAAGTATGACTCGCTCGAGGCGTGAAGTCTAATCGCCCGAGGCAGGAACCGACTATTGGCCTCGCGGCCCTCGCTGTTACCCATTTCAAAGATTGCACGCCATGCAGTCCTCTACTGTCCAGTTCTGATAGTACATAGTGTTTTTACAATTTCCAAGTAACGATGCAAGCACGTTTTTTCTCTTTCAGAATGTCTTGCCTTCCACACGAGACCCTTGCACTTGGTCGTTGAAATTGAACCGGCATATGGTTTATATAATGCACACCTAAATGGAAACGGAAAACGAAAAAGGTACGAAATGTTCGTGTTTTCGCCTCTCCAAATTTTACATCCCCGGACAGTTATCAACGAATTGTATCATCGTTGGTGCGCTGAA
Organism: Nymphaea thermarum; assembly: GCA_011799765.1. Taxonomy (NCBI): domain Eukaryota; kingdom Viridiplantae; phylum Streptophyta; class Magnoliopsida; order Nymphaeales; family Nymphaeaceae; genus Nymphaea; species Nymphaea thermarum. Next base: position 26,593 of record JAANDH010000785.1, on the reverse strand, counting down.
GTATAGCGATCAGAACCATCACAACTCTTATGTACACCAAAGAAACAAGAAACCAATAAACCGTCGAAAAACAAATTCCCAAGGATAGACTGCCACTCGTCGCGAAGCAAACTGCTGAATACGAATCACTAACTCAACCTCCAGTAGAAAATAAAAAGGAAAAGAACGGGATGAAATCCACATGAAGACCATCCAACAAAAGCCAAAGAATTGGAACCTTTCCGCCCCGTGACGACGGCAGTTCTTCATCTGCACCCCTCAGGCACGACGAGTCTATCTGGACGCCGGAAAGGATCAGAGCAATCCCGCACATCCTAGGGTTCCGGGAAAACCCTTTCGGAAATTTAAAACCCCCACCGACCTCCGCTCAGTTGAAGCAACAATACAGAGCTCCCGGCGCCCGCCCTTTTGCTCGTTTTAAGCCTGCACGTTTGGTCGTTTGGCCTATTTTCCCCCATTTTCCTGTTTTCCTGTGGACCCCACCTAACCAGTCATCGGGTCGACCCAATCCGATAAGAGTCAATCCGAACTGACTTGATACTCAAAACCCGATATCGCACCGACTTAAAACCCGTGCCGAGCTCCGTTGGGTTATAATAAAAAAAAAATAAATATAAATAATTTTTTAATATAAAATATATTCTAAAATATAAGTATATATTATTAATAAATAATAATATTTAAATTTTATAGAATGAAACCCAATACCTATCAAATCAATTTAAACCAATGTTTTAGAGTTCGAGGCCAAATTCGATTGAGCCAAATACCGAGTACCTAGGCCGTTTTGATGGCCCAATTCAACCTTTCAAATACATCTTTTCAGGAGTTTTATGCTGGAAATAAATAAAAAAGGAAATGAAACCAATATTTTCGAAACATGTTTGTGTTTGAAAAAAAAAATATCTTGATCTTGAATTCAATTTCATGGAAAAAAGTTTCGTGGTTTGATGGCAGAAACGAAGAGTTTTGGAAATAACTAGTCGCTTTGGAAATTATAAAACATTAAGGTTGTCCAAATAAATTGTTTCAGATGGGCCACGCTGCGTCGGCCACATCAATGCGGAGGATTTCTCGTTGCTGGATCGAGGCGTCCGTGTGGGCCGGCTATCTATCTATCGAGCGTAAGGATTTTTATACCTTATTTTTCATGTTTGTTTTTGCTTCTATCGCTTAGCCAGTTAAATGATATATTAAGGAACATAGACCAAAAGAAACCAGAACTCCATAAGATAGAAGGTGAACCAGAAAAGTTGTATATTTCATACCAGATAGTTAAAAGATAAATAAAATATTTAACAGCCATCTATAACCAATCTTAATAATAGGTATATAATCACGGAGTCATTTATATGAACTTTTTTGAATACGAAGTTGATTCAAAAAAGACTTTCGTTTTCGGACAAAAGTGTAGAATAGTGAAAACTAATTACAGAGACAGAGAGGCAGAGAGGTCTTATAATAACATAAGGATAGGAGGGAGAAAAGAGATGAAGGAGTCGAGAGTCACTGCGGAGAACGACCCTTTCAGTTCCTCTTTATAGTACTCAGAGGCAGAGATCTCCGGCTGATATTGCATTCGTTTGAATATTGATGTGCGGTGGAAATCGTCCTTATCTTTATTGGATTCCTTAGAATGGGTAGCTTGTTGTCGATGTTTTTGCTTTTGCGTTATTCGATTCCTTCATGATGGCTGTCGATGCCTTTGCTTTATTCAATTCCTTCGTGATGACTGTCGATGCTTTTGTTTTATTTGATTCCTTCATGATGACTGTCGATACTTTTGTAAAATTTTCTTTAGAATAGATTCTTCAATCAATCACAACTTTTTCATTTTCATGATAGTGATCGAAGTATTGATTGAAGAGATGTCTCCTAAAGATTTACCTCGCACAATTATTTACCTTTTCCACATTTTAAACATTTATGTTCATGGTATTTCTGCATCATTTGACAATAAACTTTGAGGTTTTTCATTCCCATAAGTGGTCTCTTGATGGCTCTTGTCTGTGGTGTTCTATCTGGCATGATCAAAGTTTATAGCCATCGTAAAATTTATTTTTTATTGTCTTCTTTGGTTTTGAATGAAAGCAAATAGACTATCTAGCCATTTATTGCTTCGTACATCCATACATTTGGTTATTGATATTGGTGTAGAAGTTCTTCAAATATGACTTGTAAATCCCTTGGCCTCTTCTTCGCAAAAACTTCCTTCATTTCTGGCAATGGAATCTCCTCTTGTTGTTGGAATTCTGGTTGAACTAGTTCCTTTGTAAGTCCTATTTTTACTGCATATAATGCATGGATTATTCGATCTTCGAATACTTCTGCCTGTGCAGCAAATATTCTTATATAGATGAGTGGGGCTTTTGTTACTTCAATGTAACGTTTTGCCGTCTTACGTAATTATGGAATCTCTTCTAGTTATTTGGCATTGTGGGTGTAGACAGTATGGAGCAATCCATAACTGTGGATCATTTTAATTAGATTTGGATCAATGTTTGGGTAGGCTATCAATTTGTTTATTCCTTGATAGGGTATAATGATATAACATTTTTCTGGTATGACATTCTTTTCTTTGAGATTCTTATTCAAGAAGTCACATACTTTTTTGAGGTTTCTTAAATAGTTGCTAACTATCATTGACTGACTTTCAGATCTTTCCTTTTGTATGGTTTCTGAGTAGGTATGTATTTGGGAAGAGGTAAACAGACTAGGTTTGGTCTGTATATTGGTTTTTTTGGAATCTTTGGTTAAGATTGGTATTCTTGAATATGGGTTTAAACAATACAGTTGGTTCTTCTTGCTTGGTGGTTTCCAAGGTTTTTGGTTCTGTAATCACTAGATTGGATTTTGTGTTTTCTGGCACTTTTTTTGGGGTTTTTAGCAGAGGTTCAATTTGGGTTTTCCATTTGAGGAGTTATTTGATCTGGTATTGTAAGATTGCTATCTGGGTTTGATGGTCTTCTAACTCCATTCTTATTGTCTGCACAAATAAACCGTTAGTGTTATTGAGAGTTTGTGCTTTTAGCTTCAACTCCTTTTGTGTGTGTAAGTGTTGCGATTTGTATCGCATTTTACCACTTTTGAAAAGTGATCATCCATAAACAGATTTGGTACGTCTTTACCAGTAGCCGTTTGCTCTGGACTAGCCATATTTTTTAGATCTATAAAGATCCCTGGTAAAATGGTTACCATTATTAGTATTGTTTCAGTTGTGTGCTCTTGGTGCTAAATAGTTCATTTTGTTAAGACTTTCTCGTTGAGTTGTTTGAGTTTTAAACCATCTCAACTTAGCTTTGTTCGCTGGCTTATATCTTCAAGTTTTTGGATAGGCAGTCTGCATAGCAATTTTCATTAGTTCTGATTGCTTCAATTTCAAAATCATATAATTTAGTATTGTTGACTAGCCTTCTGATTTCCTTCTTTATGATTGAATTTTCTAATTTTGCATTTAGCCAATATTTTACCCGTGTGTTATCTGTCCTGACCTTAAACTTTGTATAGACTACATAGATTTCAAAATGCCTTAGTACATAATATAATCCTAATAGTTCTTTTCTATTTATTTCCCATTTTGCCTCATTATCTTTAAAACTTCCTAAGTGACATCTGCAAAGATATTCATTTTTATCATTTCCGTACTTATATTTTAGTATTGATCCATAGTTATATTCTGAAGCATCAGATTTTATGATCCATATAAATGGTTTTTTTTCATCTGAAAATTCAAGTTTATGTAGGTTTTTACAAGTTTGTTTGATTTGATTGATATGTTGTTTGTCTTCTACAGTCCAATAATATTCCTTGTATTTCTTTAGTTTTTCTTGAAGTGGTTTACAATATTTTGCTAAATGTGGTATATATTCTCTAACTTGGTTCACTAGTCCTAAGAATGACTGTAGTTTCTTTTTAGTATCAAATTCTTCTGTCTGTGCTATTTTTTGTACAATATGAGTTTGCATTTTTATACCTACTTTGTCTATTTCTATTCCCATAAATTCTATTTGTTTTTTACAAATAACCGCTTTATTTTTACTTATTGCTTTAGTTGCATAATTTATGAATTAATTTAATAGTTCATAATGATATTCTTTAGTATTGTTGAATAATAAAATATCATCTATATAAATTACAAAGTTTCTTAGTACTTTGAATTGTTCATCCATGAAACTCTGGAATCTTCTTGGAGCATTTTTATATCCAAATGGTAAAACATTCCATTCGTAAAATCCATTGGAAACTGTAAAAGCTGTTAGTTTTTTACTTTCATTTTCAAGTTTTAAGTGGTAGAATCCACTTTTGCAGTCAAATTTACTGAAGTATTGATATCCTGATATCTGTTTTAGTTTAAGTATCTTGTTAGGGATTGAGTAATTGTAAGTTTTAACTTTAGCATTTAGATTTCTATAATCTATAACCATTCTAGTTTTTATTCTTTTTTGTTCACTGTGCTTATTTACTATAAATGTTGGGCTACTATGTTTTGAATTTGATCTTTGTATGTATCCTCCTTTTAACAGTTCACTTATGTGTAAGTCGAATTCATCTGGTATATATTTTAATGGTGGTTGTGTTATTATACTATCATCTTTTATTAATTCTACTTTTATTATTGTTTTGTGTTTATCCCAGTTTTCTAATGGATTTTCTGAATACAATCTTTCTAATATCTTTTCTATACTTTCTAACTCATTTATTTCATATACATTTAAAGTTATGATGTTTACTGTTTCTCTTGTTAATTGTGTGTTATTTTACTGTCACATTTAATCCAAGGGGTTTGTTTTTTCTCAGTATTGCTTATTATTAATGCATTAATCTTTTATCCAGAGGGTGTGGTTAATATTAGGTACTTATTTGTAATATTTATTGGTAAGTAATTGTTTAAGAAATGTATTCTTAATATAATATCTTTATTATGTAATTCAAACGCATACATTCTATTGATTTTAATGACCTTTTTCCAAATTTATATATTGACATTTTCTGCTTTATAATTTATCATGGCTTTAGCTCCATTGAACCCTCTAACTTCTAATGGTGGTTCTTGTTTCTTCCATGCATTATTTTGTAAACAATTCTTTTAATGCTCTATATGTAAGATAGGATGTTCTTCTTTGTTTATCATCTCAATATCAAACAAATTTCAATTCTGCTACTACCCTTGCTCTTAGGTAGTTAAAGAAATGCCTTCTATAATCTTTGAATTTTCTTCATATTACTCGTTTGCTTAATAATCCTATGAATATAAGAACCCTTATATATATTCGAAATAACTTCCCTCTTCTATTTCGTATAAAATTTTCAGTGTCCCTTTCATAAGCTTTTACACTTGTAGTTGAAAACATTATGTCTCATTATATGATATGTCTGACATTGTTTTGTGAGAGTCTATATTTCTTATTTCCCTTATCCACTTATCATGTACTATGTGTATTAATTTGTCTATGAATTTGTCTTACTATTATCATCCTTTTTAACCATATTATCCATTTATTTCTACTAATTATTTTTTTTTCTATCATTTGTATTAATTGGTATTATATATGTTAGTCCTGGTCCTAATTTTATCATCCTTCCATTCTATTTATTATATTATGCCACATTATGTCATCATCATAGTCATAATTATTGTTTTCATAGTCTGTTAATTCATTATCATAGTAATCACTGTCATATTCTTCATACATGTATGCTGATTCTATGGCTAATCTCTGTTCATTTTCTTCTATCATGCTTCTAATATTGGATATAAACTTGTGTATCATAATATAGTGCATAAAAAATTTTATCAATCTTTCTTTCCTAAGTTTCCTTTTTATTCTTCTTTTACTACTTTGTCTAGTGTTCTTTTCATATATGTTTCAAAGTCCTTATGATTTATTTGTCTAATCATCAAGATTTCTAGGAATTATTATATGTTTCCCTAAATGTTCAATGTCTAATACATTTTTCTCAATTTTAAAGTTTTCATATTTTCCTTTTCGTTTTTTAGTTTCCCACGTTTTTCCTTCACTTCACTCACGCAACCAACCTTCTTTTACCATCATTATTACATCTTTCATCATTACATATTTCAATTAAATCAATCATCCTTTTTATTTTCCCTCACATTTTTCTCTATCCTCACCACGCCTTTCCGATTTTTCTCTCACACTCACCCACGCCTTTCACTATTTTCGAGGAAAACATACCGTAACCGACGTCCCTGTCCTCTGCGTTTCCGCAATGGGCGGTCCTCAAACTTCGTCTTCCTTTAAACTAAGCCTGGGCGTCCGGCCTGGTACGGGCCGGGAAAATCCCGGCCGGGCCCGGGCCAGACAGGCCGGCCCGGCAGCGGACCCGGGCCAGGCCCGGGCTGGACAGGCCGGCCCGACGGCGGCCCGATAGGACCGTCTCCCTCCCCCTTCTCCCCCTCTCCCTCTCAGATCCCTCTCCCTCCCTCTCTGCTCCCACTCTCCCTCCCCCTTCTCCCCCCTTCCCGTCTCCCTCCCTCCCNGGTTCTGCTGCATCAACTCGAGCGGCTCGCTCTTCTCGGCCTCGAGCGCCCACGCCCCAGCTTCGCCCACACAGATGCCTTCATAGCCAAACGGGCCGGGCCTCATTTTTTATGGCCAGGCCCGGTACCCGGCCCGGCCCAACAACATTATCGGGCCGGGCTTCAGGCCCGACGGGCCGACCTGGGCCGGGTCTTAGCGGGCCGGGCCGGCCCGATACCCACCCCTACTTTAAACGAGCCGACGAGTCGAGCTTAGGGGTGGGTATCGGGCCCGAGTCGGCCCATCGGGCCTGAAACCCTGCCCGGGCCCGGCCCACTAATATTGCCGGGCGGAGTACCGGGCTGAGTCCACCAAAATCAGGCCCAGCCCGGCCCGTTTGGCGGGCCGGGTCGGGTCGGATCTTTTCTCACTCCAAGTTCCGTCCAACCTGCACTCAACCGCCCGTCACCCGTCACCGACTCACCGCTCGCTTGCCGAGTGCCGAACGGTAGGGCGGTGGTCTTTCACCGGCAGGCCACCCAACTTCGTGGGTGGCCACCGGCGGATGCCACGAGGACGGCCGGCGTCGCCTGCCGCGGTGGCCGACCGTTGCCCGCCGCGGTGGCCGACCGTCGCCCACCAAACTTTTGGGTAGTTGGGTGAGGGAGTGGGAGCAGAGACGGAGAGGGAGAGTGGAGAGGAGGAGGAGAAGGGCAAGGGATCGAGAGAGGAAGAGGGAGAGGGAGCGGGAGAGAGATGGAGAGGGAGAGTGGAGAGTGGAGAGGAGGAGGAGAAGGGCAAGGGGTCGAGAGAGGAAGAGGGAGCAGAGACGGAGAGGGAGAGTGGAGAGGGAGAGGAAGCAGAGACAGACGGAGAGGGAGAGGAGGAGGAGAAGGGAGCAGAACCAGCAGACGACGGCGACCGCGAGGAGGAGCCGCCCTTGGAGCAGAACCAGCAAAGGACGCGGCAGAAGGAGCAGCTCCCGTGAGGAGAGAGAAAGATTGGGCGAGAAATGAAAAAAAAATTTAGGGTTTAATAAGTTTTATATCAAATTTAGAAAATTACAAGAATGGTCCACCATATTTGCAAACTTTTCAGAAAAATGGTTATAATAATATAGTTTTCAAAAAATTATAATGCAACCGGGCCGGGCCTCGCCGGGCCGGCCTATCCGGCCCGGGCCAGGTTTTCCCCGGCCCAGGCCCGGGTCCAACCGGGCCGGCCCACCGACGGCCCGGCCCGACGCCCAGCCCTAGTCGAGCTCGAGCTCCAAGGCACTCTCTCAAGTCGAGTTTGAGTTGAGGTTGTGAAACTCGTATCGAGCTCGAGTCGAGTTCGAGCTCACTAAATATGAGTCGAGTCAAGCTCAAGCAGGCCGAACTCGAGCTCGACTAGGCTCGTGTGCAGCCCTAGTCAAACTGATTGTATAATTAGGTTTTACGATAAACTTTAGTTTATGGTATATTAAATTTCCTCTCACTTTTGCTATTATAGCTTTTTCAGCTGGGTATATTATCCTATCGTCTGATAAATAGAGTTCTAGTGAGGTATTTATTCCTTCCTTGAAACAAGCTTTTACTAATATTTCTATTCCTCCAAAATATACGTATGGGTTTTTTACTTTTAATTGTTTTAATTCTTCTTGTATCCCTTACTTACTAATTAGTGGTACTATCGTTGTTTCTTCTGATAATCCTGCATGTTCAATATCTATTACATGTTCTCTTTGGTTGATTATGTAATATTCTTCAGTATTTTTCTTCATCATGTTTTTTATTACTGGTATTTTTCTTACTAGTGGAAATTCAAATATCTTTTCTATACTAATATCCAACTCTTGTTTTTCTATTTGTCTAAATAGCTTTTCGTCAAATATGACCCTTTGGATTGTGTAGTCTTATGTTAACTCTTCTTGATATTTGATTTTTTGTGGTCGTTCTAATTTATCACTCATTATCACTACTCTCAGTTTCATATATCGTTTCATTTTCTGAAATATCTGTTTCACTAAGATTTTCTATGTCAATATAGTCATCTTCTATTATGTTTATCCGTTTCTGTTTTATAGGTTGTCTACAGTCTTTTGTCATATGTCCTATCTTTCCACAATTATAACACTTACAACTTTTAGGATTTTTAGTATATTTACTTCGGTTTCTGATATAATATTTATTTTTTGGGTATCTATTTTTATATATTTTTATATTTTTTGTAGTAGTGTTTTAGCTTTTTATATTTTTTATGTTTGATAGTTTTATAATATGTTTTACATCCTAACTGTGGTGTTGTATGTTCTTCACAACACTTATATGGTGATTGTATAATTAATTTGAGTTTTTTCGTTTTAACATGTTCTTCGCACATTGATTTAAACCATGTTCTTAATAATTCTATCCTTGATCCTAGAGTATCTTGTTTTGGTTTGTTTTCTTAGAAAACTTTTATAACTTGTCCATAAACTATCGGTGGTAATTTTGAAAAAAATAAGTCTAAGTATCTTGGTTTTTCTTCATTAGAAATATTTGCTTGATAGTAGTATTTACTGAAAATTTCAATGTATTCTTCCAAGTAGCATATATCACAGATTGTTATATTTAAAATATTTTGTCTAGCATTTATTTTTATTTGATCTTCAAGTATCTTTTTCAATATTAGAATGTGAAAATTCAACTTTTATTGATCCTACATATTTTTCTAAAATATCTAACGGATTCGTAGTTGTTGATCTTTTACTATCTGTTTATGCTCTAAGTGATTCTTTTGAATAACTGGGTAATTGGTCAAACCATAGGTATACGTTTCCTACAAATGAGTTTTCTATATATGCTGGTACATTTTTAATATCGATTTTATTTTCTGTTATATGTTTACTCATTTCGGCTTTCCTTTTGTTCTGTTTTTGTTCTAAGCCTCTATTTCCAAATTCTTTCCCATCTTTCGCTTTTACTATAATCATCGTGATGTCTATTTCTACTTGGATTTCCTTTATGTGTTCTAAATCCTGTCGGATGTTCTTCTTTTATGTTTACTCCTTCTTTTGGTGTTGTGTTTATGTTAATTTTCATATCAGTTATTTGTTCAGTTTTTTCTTGGTTCATCAATTTTGTATAAGTTATGTTAGGTTCATAAGTTTCAGTTTCATTTTCTGATTCTGATATACTATTTGTTTCTAGCATATTAATTTCCATGTTCCTTTCTAGGACAACCTCTAGTTTTTCATTTATTTGATCTAATTTTTTATCAATTTTTCTATTAATTTTTCTAGCAGGTCTATTTTTTGTCCATTTTGTCTTCCAGACGCGCTGGCAACCTTGCACCGATTATTCTTGATCGGCATGACAACCTTCATATTGCTACGTCTTTATCTTAGGTTTGAGTTTATTTTCCTCATTGAGTCTGCGGATCCTATCTAGTACTGTTTCTGTATTCATTTCTTCTTCATATAATATTAGATACATACCATCTTGGTTAAGTTATAAGAACCTACTATTTAAATTAGTTTCCACTATTCTACACTTTTGTCCGAAAACGAAAGTCTTTTTTGAATCAACTTCGTATTATGATTTGTTCATATAAATGACTTCATGATTATTCTACCTATTATTAAGTATTGGTTATACATGTCTGTTAAATATTTTATTTATCTTTTAACTATCTGGTCTGAAATATACAACTTTTCTGACTCACGTTCTATCTTCTGGAGTTCTGGTTTCTTTCGATCGTCGTCTCCCTTTACCGACTAAAGAGCGTAAGGATTTTTATACTTTATTTTGTACTCGAGCGAGAAGTAACAGATGACTTCTTTTCATCCTAGAATTGTCGTCCCACCCGAAAAAACGACTCAATGGATAGGCATTTTTATTCCATGTTTGATACATATGAAATTTTTAAAAATTTGCTCATCCATAGTATATTTCTGGGCCATCAAATGCCCCCCCCTCAATGTGAAACCTTTTTTGAATTAATTTTTCCTCCATATTTCCTCATTTGCAATTTTGCATGCTTGCGTAATAAAATATTCTTAAAGTGCAATAAAAAAAAAGCAATAGTTACTGTCTCGCTAGCCTTAAACGTTGAAACATATTCAGTTACTGTGGTCCAAGAGTTTTTCATGTTTTATTTGGTATATCCATAAACAAATAACAACTTGTTAATATTTTCAAATAAACTATTAGATCACAATAGAGACAGTACGTAAGTGTATAATACATCTATTCAAAAAATTGAGTGTTCATAAGTGTCATGAATTTACCCAAATCTTTATAACGAGATCATTAAATATCTTCATAATGTCATGCTGCCAATTGTAAAATGACCACTTAACGACATCATGATAAAATGTTTTTTTTTTCCTTTACTTATATCAATGCCCAAATGTGATAAACTATATTTGAACTCAAATGAGATGCTTGGTAATAAGATATTATAGCAAAATTTTTGTATAAATATACATCAACTTTTTGAGACAATTTGAAATACTGTTGGTATCGGCTACTATTGCCAAACACCCTAAGAGTCGCTTGGTAGCAATAATACGCCTGGTGCCCAAATATTTAAACTGAACTATTGAAATTCTTAGGCAGCACACGAAGCACGGACATTAATTGTGTCCAAAAGATAGACATTAATCAGCCATTATAATCAACGTGGCCGGTAAGGGGAAAACTCTTACTAAAGATCCAAGCTTTTATCGGTGGCTGTTGGTTGTGTTTTGAAGATTGCCCCAAGAAAGCCGTTAAAGAAAAATTGCTTCAAGAAACGTGTTAAAACTAAAACATATCTCACACACACGTATATATACATATATATATCCGGCGGCTAAATATTCAGGCATTTCCCAGTTTCTTGCTGCTGGAGAGAGTCCTCGAGTTTCCACCAAAGTGTTGATTTCATCGACATGGCCGACGAGGCACCGCCTTCGCCTGTGAGCCTTAGCAGACCTCTTCGTTGCATCGTCAAACTTGGTACGTGAGCCTAACCGTTATTCCTACCCCTACTTCATCATCTTCTTCATAATGTGGCAGATTGAAGTTTGTCTATATTTTATAGACTGGTTAGGTTTGTTTGTATCTCGCTGGCTCACAGGAACTGCTCCGCGGAGCCTGACTTCTGGCGTTCCTATCAAGTATCAGCCAATTGTATAGATCATATCAGCAGGTCCAAAATAGCTATCACCAACGGATGTCGGGTTCGAATCTTGCCACTTTCTTCATCCCAAGTTCCTTGGTGTTGAGCTCGAGTATTGTCACCATCAATAGTGCTAATCTAACGGGACTTCACGCTTCCCCAGATCATTGATTGGAAATGCAAGTTCTAAGTCCGATTCATCCGACAGACGAATGCGATACCGGAATCACGCTTATTTTAGAGGAAAGCGGGCGATAAATATTCCAGTTTCTGAAGAAAGAGATTATGAATTATAGTCTCCAGTATCTTTGCGAATGCTTGACCGTGTACTTGCTACAGTGTATCGACATCTTGTCCAAGTATCCTCCTACTTTGTGTTGGTGAAGTAGCACAACGCCACTCCCTGATTGCCAAGACGAGTTGTCAAAGTACTCCGGTGACTTATGACAGAAGCGGGTCCCTTGACGAATATGCTACTAGCATGTGCGTTTCATTTCCCACGTTGAAACACTTTTCGATCCGATTATTTATCAATCTGCACTTGTTAGGTGTCTGTGTTTGTTAATTATTTGGTTCGTGCAACAGCTTAGGAGCGTATTTTTGTAATAAACGTGCTTCTTGGCTGCCTAGTTAGTAATCTTAAGTTTTATCCATATAGGTAGGGACGAGGAACCAAGAGTGGCTTCTGTTAATTTTTTGTTGTTATTTTTGGACATTTGTTTTTGGTTTTTTTTCTGTGTTTTATAATGCTACCTGCGGATATGGTTCATTTTGGATTTGGTTGTTTTAAGAAACTTGATTTAGATTTGCACGTTCTAGATTAATGACATTCTTTGTGTTTGGGTACAAACTTAGGTGGATCTGCAGTTACCCATAAAGATGTGCTGGAGCACATAAATGACAAAGATCTTGCTGCAGTTGCATCACAGTTGAGGGAGGTCATAATGCATTCTACTGCAAGGGGGGGCACGATGGATTGGAGCAAGCAGTCGGGGATCCCTCCAACTATTCCTGCAGATATTGCAGATCAAGTTTTGAGTTCGAGTGCTTTCATTGTGGTTCATGGAGCAGGTTTGAAATTTCACGTTGTGTTTGATTTGTTTGCCCACAGATTGTAAAGATTCTTGGAGTAAAATTTTGCGATAAGTAGGAGCAAGTCTTATATAAGAATGTAAGTAGCCAAGTGTGGTAGAAAATGCACTTCAATTGGCTACAAAAAAAGTGCATTGAGACAACTGCAACAAACAAGTTGACCAATGCACCAATTTTACATTTTTGGTATGGTATCCATATGCTCGTAGGAGAATGTTACTTTTTTCCTTTCTTTCATGAAAAAGGGAAAGCTGAATTTAAATTAGCTTCCTGAAAATTGCTAGGGGAATACTGAGAGATGATTTTATGACAGAAAAACCAGGCACCAAAGCTACGGTGAAACACTGTCTATCTAAAACCCTGCACGAAGAACTTTTCCATGATGTACCAATCTGGCTCTTGTTTTTCTGCACACAATTTATCCCTGACCAATTTGGAAACATAGAAAATATCAAACCTTAGACTCACACTGTTTGTGCAAGCCTCAGATTGTCCTTTATCATCTGACATTCACCCAACTCCAACCTAATCTTACACCTTCCATTGGTGAACATTGTGACTGCTGTTGTCTGGGCCACCATTTCAAGGATGTCCTCCAGCATCAGCATTTAAGGTGATATGGGGTTAGAAGAATCAGAGTTGGAACTTGCAATTCTGTGAACACACCTACTGTCCTGCATTGTGAAACTAATTTGTTTAAGCTTATCTTTTAATCAGTACATTAGCTATAGAGTTGTCACCTCATGTAACCAGCATCTAAGCGTGCTTTTCTCTTGTCCTCCCACTTGAACTTCCAGAAATTTTATCGCCAAATAGGCCCCTGTGTATACCTGTAAGTTATTTCATGAGAGTGTTCATCTTCATCAGATACTGCCACCGTCCTTAACTGTCAGAAAATGCAAAACCCTTATGTTAGAGACCTGAGGCCTGCTTTTCTTGGTCCATGAGAACTTAAGTGCCAAAACCTAGTGTTTGTTTTTTCCTTTTTCCTGCGGAGATGAGCTTCATGTTGCATGTGCAGCTGAATTTTTTCAGAAAAAAATATGAGTTCTACTATGAGGAGGTCCCAATTTGGTTCCTTAGCCATTTTTTTGCACAAGAGGCATCTCTTTAAGTAAAGTTGGATAGTTGCTCCATCCCATTAACAATGAATATATTGTAACAGGTACGATGGTGTCCCAAAAGAATTACATAATGAAATGACAGCCAGGCGAGCTTAATCTTGAGATATAGATACCTTTATTCATCAGGCGGCCAATGCATTACAAAGTGCAGTCTTTTGATAACCTCCTAGAGGGACCTAGAAGATGATGTTGTTAGGAAACATGTAAAGACATGTATATATGCCGTACTTATGCATACATATATATTTAATCACAGCTGTATATGCTTTATACATGTACAATAATAGTTATATATGTATGAATGTATAATTCTGATATATGTGCTTATATATAGGTTTAAGTCTTTATTTTTAGTGTTTTTCTCTATTTTTGTTTTATTTTTACATGTGGACATTTTTTGGAATTTGGCCAGATTGGAGCTGGTTGGATAACAAGCTCCAATGGCTCCTTTTAGAGCTGTTGGAGCTAACCAATGGCTAGTTTTCTTTGAGTTCTTTCTCTTTGTTCTCGTGTTGTTTGGCTATAAATAAGGGAGAAATCCTGTTTGCAATAGCACTGTTTTAAACAGTAATTTTACTGTTTATTCATAAAGTTTTTGTCCATTTCCGTTTAGCGTCCCTGTTATTATTTTGTGCTCTTTCGATTGAAGATCATCTTAGCTGTTATTAGCCCTTTTATCAGAGATATTTTAGGATGTTTCAATTGTTGTGCAGCTGGCCTTTCTTGCTAAATGATAAAAAACCCTTGTCAGAGGAAAAAAATTAAAATAAAAAATCCCAACAACCACTGGAGGAGAAATATAATTCTGGAATGGTGGAAACCTAGATAAAAGGCTAAATGAAAAGGATTTTGAATATGTGAAAAATGTACACATCCATCTCCTAACAGCATTTATAATGCATGTTAGTATGTTACTAATCTCACTATTATAACAGAAGCTTATTATGAAATCATTTTAATATCTCATTTAAAAATGTTTATAGGGTCCTTTGGGCACTTCCAGGCAAGTAGAGCTGGAGTTCACAGAGGTGGATTGCATTTACCTCTTGTAACTGCTGGTTTTGTGGCAACAAGAATATCTGTAAGATGCCCAGCTGGTTTTTGTGAAATTTCTTTACCTTGCTATTTATATGCATATATCTTGATATTAGATTCCATAGTCTACCTTCCAAAATTCTGAATACTATCTATAGTGCAGGTTTATTTGGTTCACTGTGACAAAAAGTGCGTACTATTGGAAAAAAACACGTATAATATGCCAAAACAGAGTCAGCCATATTGAACGTGAAAAAAATGGGTATTTTTTTAAAAAATACCAAAAAATAAAAAACGTGAAAAAAACACGTATTATATGCGTTTTTTCATATTTTTTAATGATTTTTTTTTTATTTTTTGTAATTTTCAGGATTTATTAAGATTTAATTTTTTTAAAAATTTGCTGAGATTTTCACGTTTTATTCCTGAGATATACAACTTTGCTGTATTATATCCGAGAAATCCCTCGCCGTATAATACCCGTACACGTTTTCTGTGACAAATTTTGGTTATACCTCGGTGTCTCATTGATGAACTGAATCTTCAATTTTTCCTTGTTTAATGCAGGTTTATTTGATCATGGCTCTGTTATCTCTTTGATGCCACTGAATCTTCTAATTTTATAATAATAGATAGTATGTAAGGTTACCTCCCATTAGTTTAAAATAATTTGTAATGACCTCTCAGCATAAATTTCTCTTTGCTGTCCTTAATTTGCTAGAAGCTGTTGCAAAGCGTCAAGTTCATAAACATATGCACTTAAATGTATGTTTATGTGTAATTGGAAATGTCCATATGCATATAATTTTTTTTTATATGTATGGTATCTTTTGCTTGTTCTTTTCTGTTTCTATATTTTATTATTCTCTGTATTTGTCTTTTTGCGAAGGGCTCTTTGGTCATGGAGCCTATAAATAAACTAGCTGTTGGGCTGATAACAACCGCCAGAGTCTAGCCATTGGAACTTCCACTAACAGCTAGTTCCCCATGTCAATGTATATATTTGGGCCCTGAAACTAGTATTCAATGCCCTTTGATTGAGAGGTTAAATTTTTGTTTTCTCAAGAATGTAACCTAGTTGGAGATGAACTAGATAATTTTGCTGTATTGCGATTTCCAAGACTCTTATGAGAAACATTTATATCTATATATTGGGAAGATTACAAAGAATCTGTGGGTTTTTATATTAAACTTGTCTTTCCCTAGAACCTTCCCAAATCAACTTCTCATACTGGAGGTTTTGCATCCCATATTTATTTGATGAGGAAGTGATGTCATGTCTATTGTTTGAAATTTGAGAGATGCAAAAAAAAATTGGTACAAATCTAACTTTTTTACATGAAGGGTTTGTTATTCTCAAATACTTCTTCACGGTTATCTTTTACTTTCTATAAAGTAAGTTTCGAATTTCAGGGAAATTGTGTTCTTTCCTTTGGTTGATTCTTTTCTTTTCTATAAAATAGGTTTTGACTTTTGGATATGTTCTATTCTTTCACTTGGTTGATTAACAGTGGCGACACTGCATGGTTTCTAAAAATGGTGGGCTTTGAATTCCTTGTTGTTACTGTTAAGTATATGAATTATGAAACATTTTAGTCTTTTACGCTATCCAGAAGTAGGCTTATAACTTATAAGCTATATGATATAACATGCATTTTGAACTACAACTTATTTTCATTTAATGTTTTTCGGGATTGTTTGAAAGGAATACTTTCTTATCTGTCCTATATTATTTTCTTAAGCTATGTATTCATTTCTTGTATGCCTTCACATGCTTTACTTTGTTAAATTTAAGATTTTTCTTTTTGATCTTCAGGTGACATCACTCAATCTTGAGATTGTGAGGGCACTTGCAAAAGGTGTGTCTGTTATGGACTGTTTGGTCCTCTCTCAGATGAGTATATATGTGTATGTGTGTGTATAGAATGGCACGGTTGCTTGTTGTTGGTTGTTAAGTTTAGCCAACAAAAGCATTTTACAGATTAGTAATTTTGTTGGTGGCTTGCTTTCACAGTTTGCAGTGCAGGAGCTTAGATATACATGTATCAGATACATGCATGCGAATTAGAGGATGTAAATCTCATAAAGCACTCAATGCACATGTAACATGAATCTGCAGATTATGACGTAGATCTCGTACTTTTCTAGTTCTGTATATATTTTTAAATTTTAAGACTTAACAGAATGTGATAATTATTGTTTGGCTCCTCAATAGCATGACTGCATGTCTACATTTTTAGAAAGACAAGTTTCTCTGATTGAAGGTTACATGGGAAGTTAGTTATTTATCAACACAAAGCAATTGTTAAGACCTATACACACACACACACATACACATGTAATAGTCTTATATGTTTATATTCTTTTTTGTTGTAACATTTTGTTCTAAGGTTACTTTAGTACATTTCTAAAATTTTAGATTCAAGTAAAATTAGTTTTTGTGTTTAACACATGTAGCTTGTCGTCCTTTTTAAGGTCTGACAGGGGTCTGCTCATCTTCTAAAAAGGATGACTAGACTAGTCTTCCTTTTTCAAGGACAAACCAGCTTTTAAAGGGCAGGGTTCGTCCTTTTCTTTTAGGTCACCCTTTTCTTTTCAAAGCACAGAAAGGGAAATAGAGGGGTATGAAAGGGAGGGAGAGGGCATCAAAAATTTGGAAAAGGCAAAAGGAGGGGAGAGAGGAGGGGAAAATGAGAGGGAGAGGGGAAAAAAAGGAAAAAGGGAGAGCCGAGTGCACAACAAAAAAAACATACGATTTTGGCCAGGTGAGGCTGACCAGTGACCACACCTAATGTGCATTGACCGTGCCTGGGTACATGTTGGAGGCGCACTTGCATCACATCGACACGGGTGCAGCACCCAAAATGAAGATTCCGTGTGACTTAGTTGGAGCTGCACTTGCATCACATCAACACGGGTGCGGCACCCAAAATGAAGAATCCATGTGACTTAGAGACCAATAACTGAGCTGAATGAAGCGAGAAAATGAAGCCCATTGACCATTTGAATTTTCCTCCTCAATACTTCTTGAACTACCAGTATAGCCTTTTTTCTCTTATTCTTGTATTCCTATTAAGTGGGTGGATGAGTGATAAACAAGTAGTTCTATCTGTGATTTGTTTTCTGCTGTTTGTACAATGAATTTGCGAAAATGGTTGCCTAGACTGACAGAATCCAACTGAACTCTAAACACATATTTGACTTATAGAAGCTGACCTTCCTGGATTGCTAAGGACCATAGTCACAAATGCAGTCAATATTTTGAAAACTATAATGATATTAAAGCATATAAAATTTTATCTATTCAGGGGCCGGGCTAACTATATTCTAATATTTTTGAAGATAAATACGTGCTGACAATATCACAGTAAGACTGAAGGCCTGATG
Source organism: Nymphaea thermarum (assembly GCA_011799765.1). Lineage (NCBI taxonomy): Eukaryota > Viridiplantae > Streptophyta > Magnoliopsida > Nymphaeales > Nymphaeaceae > Nymphaea > Nymphaea thermarum. The sequence continues at coordinate 8,346 of JAANDH010000785.1, read as the reverse complement.
TTTTCAATTATTGTGTTTTATGTATCTTGTGAAGTGCCTTTTGTTATGTAACACATGTTATTTTTTTATACTTCTGATACAAGACTTAAGCACCAAGATTTTCCAAGATTGATTGAAAAACCTACACTATCCCCATATTTAACCTTATCCAAAATTCCAAATATGGCTGCACCAGAGATTTGTAGCTATGGTGGATTAAATAGAATACCCTTTTGTGTCCTCCTAATGGTTGCTCGTCCAGGCTTCATGGCTGATGCTGTAGGTATGTCATTTGGACCTGGTGATCCAGTTATTTGCTTATTTACTATTTAAATAAATAATCACTTCCTCCTTTCTGTTTATTTTTGTTTCTTTTGGTGTGGTTGAGACAACTGCTGGGAATTTCCGTTTAGAGTTGATGATGTTCAGAAATATTTCCTTCCTTTAATCACTACTGTTCTTGTACATAAAACAGTGTCACTATTTTGTGCAAGTTTTTTATGGTGGTATGTAATTTCCAAACGAACGGCTGTTGAAATGGTGCTTGCTGTCTTTTTGCATTTTTATGATTTAATCAATTTCTTGCTAGCTTATGGTGCCAGACTACTCTAATCTATCTACAATCTTTTGCTAGACCTGCGATGGAGTTCAGATCTTACCAAATTATGTTTCTTGAATTGTATATAATACAAAAGAGCTTGTAAAGCAATGTCACTTACATGCTTTTAAGGACCAATTTCAAGTTAATGGCAGTTATATATTTCATTTCTTGTTTGAGCATAGTTATTTTGCTTTAGCATTTCTCCAATCTGACCCATGAATTGCCTGGATTTTTTGGGGGAAAGCCGCTAGTTTATGCATTTTATGCATAAATAGAATAAATTGGAGTAATCCGGTTACATCAAAACCAGTTACAATTCCAATTAATATTTCTACGATTAAAAATATTAATTATCTTAATGGATCTTTTATATCTGCTTGTACTTTGAGTTCACTGTATTTCTAGTATTCCTAATATTCCACTTTGGTTTTGATCTTCCAGAAGGTATTCCATCTGTTGGAATTTCTCCATTTTCTTCTGGTTGGTCAACTTGTGAAAAAAAGGTTAGATGCCTGCAGAAACCCTTGTCTTCATTATATTGTATCAGATTAGGATATGCTGCTCCTTGTCCAAATTCTAGTTCCTTTCTGGTTGTTCCTTAAAAAAGTATGGTTCATGGAATCTTGGATCATTTTTCCTTTTATACTTTTCTTTCCTATGGACATTCCAAGGTTCTTCTTAGTTTATTATTATTATTATTATTATTATTTTGCTTCTAAATTTTAATTTTGATGGCCGGAAATAGAAGTGAGTTCACATTCTCTAATGCTTAATATTCGTATCCACAGCTAGACATTTAGACCCTGACATTAGGCTTGAAATTCATATGGCATTTATCACATCACAGGCTTCGGTGTCTAGCATGCTTGGTGCTTGTCCATATTGCTTACAAAATGAGGCATTAGATGTATATGGATGATACTGTTAAAATTTAAATTTAGTTGAATTATGCCTCATGGCAAATTGAAATGATGCGAAATGCAAACCAAGTGCTTTAATAGATGGAAAGCTAGTGCATGGGCTGTGTAGGTAGATGGTCTACCTTGGTTCTGTTTTTGTCACTCAATATGGAAGAAAAATACTTGTACGTCATCTAAATCAGGTATGGTAATTGGGTTCACTTCATGCTAGTAATTTGTACTATTACTTGGTTTTCATGTAGCTATTTTTTGCTAAATCTCATGTTTAATTAAGAAATCTTCATTTGCTTTTGATTTCTAGAGGAACACAACTTCAATACTTAATTCAGATAAAATCAAAGTCAGAGTCACATTACGTAAAATTATGAGAATGATTGATGATAATGATAGTACATGTCAAAACACCTAAAGCGTTCAACTTGAGATTTTTAGGGAAGAAGATCAGCAAAGCTGATTTTAGCTAATTGTCGAAACCTTTATGGTCAAAACACCAACTAGTCAGTCAAATTGTATGTCTGGTTGGCTGTGGGTGTTAACCCAACCAGTCTTTAGGCCAAAATCATGGCTCTAAAATTAGCCACTAGTCAGAGGGCCTTTGATCAAGTAGTCAGCATTCCCAAAAAAAAAAAAGAAATAAAAATTGGTTAGAGAACTCATGTATTTAAATTTTAAGCATAACCTGACCAGAGGTAGCACATGCTATACATGTGGCTGGTCAAATTCAATATAATCCTACATCTGTAAATGTGAGTACAGTTATCTGTAATTGGATGTGTTTAATTTACACCATTAAGAGATTATTTTCATTGTCATCATGTTTTCTAAATTTAATTGCATATGTATGTTAAGTAATGTACTTATATATGCTACATATGTTAGTAATATTCTACAGAATCTACACCGCAGTTTTGTACTGCTTCTTGTATTGTTTGTTTTGCTTTTCTCCTGGTTTTATATTTGAATTCTTTTTGGCCTAAGTCCCGAGTTTGAACAAGTTAGAGCTTCAATTATTTATTAATGAAAACAGACCTGAACTCCTTTCCTTGTTATTAATTCAGTGAGGTAAGGTTTGGCATGTCTAGCTTGATGAGCCTAAGTGTCCTCCACTTTTTGTTTTCAAATGGAAAAATTTAAGCTGGACATGTGTGGATTAACTTGCTGCCAATGTAACTAATCCATTTATTTATGCAATAGAAAGTACTGTACTTATCCAAGGCTTCTTGGTGAGTGCAGAAAATCTGCAATATTTCTGTAGACAAAATTCACAATCAGAACCATCCACCTTACCATCACTCCTTGTAGTATTCACAATCAGAAACATCCACCTTAGCATCACTCCTTGTAGAGTTGTAGTGTAAAACAGCTCTGGCCATCATCAGTATCCTTACATTTAAATTGATGTCATTCAAATTCTACCAGACGTAACCTTAGTAATTGAAACTTGAAAGCGCTAGGCAGGCCTAGGCAGTGGACCTTAAAAAAAGGACGAGGTGGTGCCTAGGCGTATAACAAATGGTAAATGAAAGGAGGAAAAAAAAGAGGTAGAAGGAGAATAAAAAGAAAAATAAGAACAAAAAAAAAACTAATTAATAATGAAAGACGAAAATAGAAGAAGGAAAAAAAAAAGGAGAAAAGGAAAGAATTTTACTTTCAATTTTTTTTTACTTGGCAGGCTAGGTGGACCAGCCTTCTCAAAGGAGTGGCTCCTAGGGCCTGGATACCTAGGCGGCTGCCCGGGTGCAGTTTTGACTACTAAATATATAACAATATGTCATTCGCTAGGAAGCGACAGTCATTATATTTACAAACTCTTTTTTGTGGACTTCTGATATTATGAGTCACTAAACCCACTAGACGACAACCAACTGAATTGATTATGTGAATAACCAATAAAGAACTCATGCTTTCCATCCTTAAATTAGATATCCTAACCTGTGATTGTGAACTCTATTTTTGCTGGTGCTTTCTCAATCTGAGTGCCTTTGTATTTGGACAATTTGATCCTATACATGCTTTTGCTTCTTCTTCAGTCAGGCTTAGCTGTCTTGGTCACCAATTGTTTCCATACTCTATAGTTGGACTATATATGTGTTTTCCCTTTTTCCCCTATTGTAGGAATAGGTACCATGTTAAGTTGCATTTGCACAGGTGGATTGTGTTTCCTGTTGGTAAATGCAGGTCTTGTCTTCTTCACCTTTGAAATACATGTGATTGGCTTTTGTTTGTTTATTTGATTGGTGAAGAAAATAGCAGCAAGATCTAAAGAAACAATCTTTTGAGTAATTTTTTTACAGAATCAGACAAAGCAAACTAGATTGAGTTAGGTTCAGGTTGAATTCCAGAAAATGTTTTAGCTAACTAAACTAGATTGCCTTTTGGATCTGCATGGTGTCACAATGCCAAATTGCCAGTATGGCTGCTATAAAAGAAGAAAATGGAAAGGGTTATATGAGAAAAGGAATAGTTGCAGCCTTCTCTTGTATCGCTCTTCTATACGTATATATCTTTTGTTATGTCAGGTATATGAATGCTCTTATTACAAACAAATACATGGCAATAAGTTTTCTTTTGCAGAAATTACACAAATGTCCCCAATCAATGCAAAGAGTGCATTATTAGTGCTGAAAAATATTATGGATCCCAACTTGATCAACTATGTGGCTTCATGATATTTGACCATAATCAAAGCAATTTGCAAAAGGATCCACAAATTCCTCAAAAAGAAATCTAAATTATCTAATGCCTAAGCCACTGAAGTGTGTTATGGGATTTTGTAACTCAAACGAGCAGCTGCAATAGGCCCAAAGAAACAACCTCTTCAAGTAAATCAGCCTTGAAGCTTTCACCAACAAGTCAATCTCACAAACCCTCAAACAAGAGGTGAAGAAGAAACTTAAATTAATCACACAAGAGATACAATAAGTGGGCTAAAAAGCCATACATAAAACAAAGGAAGAGCTGCCCTATTTATAGAGGAGAGGGCCAAAGAGAAGAAGGAGGAGGCAGTCCCAACGGCTAGAAATCTAGCCGTTGGGACTAGTCTCCCTCTATGAAAAAAGGAAACAGGAGAGGGATAAAAAGGGAAAAAACAGAAAATAATACATAAGAAAAAATACATAAAGAAAGTGAAAATTACATAGGTGTCCTAAGTACCCAAAATATAAAATATATATATATATATATATATATATATATATATATAAAGCATATATTAGATGACTAATATATGTAATATATATAAATATATATATGTATACATATGGGATACATACATTCTAACACCCCCCCTCAAACTTACGGTGTGATAACCGAAAGTTTGCCAAGAAGAAAATTAAATCTGGTAGCAGCAAGAGCTTTAGTGAAGAAGTCGCCAAGTTGATACTCTGATTGGACATAGGAGAGATCTATGTTTTTCTGAAGGAACTCTTCACGAACATAATGGCAATCCATCTCTATATGCTTTGTTCTTTCATGAAATGTGTGATTGCTAGCAATATAGATTGCACTTTTGTTGTCGCAACAAAGCTTGACAGGATTCGTAATATGAACTCCCATATCTTTCAGTAAGCTTTTGAGCCACACTATCTCCATTGTTGTAGTTGCCATTGCTCGATATTCAACTTCTGTTGATGATAGCGATACCTTATTCTGTTTCTTGCATCGCCAGGAAATTAAGGAGTCACCTAAAAACACACAAAAACCAGTGGTCGAGTGCCTATTATTGGGATCTCCACCCCAATCAGCATCTGTATAAGCAACTAATTCTAATATAGAAGAAGAAGACATAAATAGTCCTTTGTTGATAGTGTTTTTCACATAACGGACAATCCGCATTGCCGCTCCCATGTGCACTGAGGTGAGTCTTTGTTGAAATTGACTTATCACATGCACAACATGAGCAATGTCAGGTCTGGTGATGGAGAGATAAGAGAGAGCGCCAACTATTTGCCGAAAAGGAGTGGGATTCTCCAATATCTCTCCATCATCAATTTTCATTTTTACTCCCAATGCTGCTGGAGTATCCACAACTTTGTCATCTGAGATACCTGTTCTGTCAACTAATTCACTAGCAAACTTCATTTGAGAAAGAAGATAACCTTGTTTGCTATAAGCAACTTCAATTCCAAGAAAATAAGTCAGTCTTCCCAAATTAGTCATTTGAAAACATTTGCTAAGAAAGTGTTTTACCTCTATAATCCCTTCGTCATCACTCCCAGTAATAACCATATCATCAACATACAGTAATAAAACAATTACACCTACGGAGGTAGTTTTTACAAACATGGCAGTATCAGAGTAGCAAGATTTAAAACCTTGATTAAAGATGACACTACTAAACTTGTCAAACCAGGCTTTGGGAGCTTGTTTTAAACCATAAAGAGCTTTCTTAAGGCGTAAAACTTTGTTTTGGGGTAGATCAAAACTAGGGGGAGCACTCATGAAAACTTCTTCTTGTAGGTGACCATTTAAGAAAGCATTTTTAACATCCATTTGAAAAATAGTCCAATGTTTAACAGAAGCAATGGCAATAAGGGTTCTAACAGAAGTCATGCGAGCAACAGGAGCAAAAGTTTCTTCATAATCAATCCCATATTCTTGAGCATATCCCTTGGCAACAAGTCTGGCCTTATATCTTTCTAAGGTTCCATCACTTCTAGTTTTGATTTTATAGATCCATCTACAACCAATAGTCTTTTTTCCCGTTGGTAGAGGCACAATGTCCCAAGTTTCATTGCTTTCAAGAGCTTTAATCTCTAGATTCATGGCTTCAATCCAATTGGGATCTTCTTTAGCTTCAAGGTAAGAAGATGGCTCATGAAAAGAATGATGTGCCATAATACAAGCTCGAAATTTTGGAGAAAAAGACTCATAAGAGACAAACCTTTGAGGAGGCCTAATGTGCCTTTGGGATCTCCTAGGAAGAGATTGATTAGTTTCTTGATTTTGGGGGTCTCTTCTTCTATAAACTAAGATCTCTTTTGGAAGGATGTTATGAGTAGAATTATCATTGTTGACTTCTTCAATTGGTACTTCTATAACTTTATCGGGTTCATCATCATCAAAATCATCATCATCATCATCAATATCATTAGTCCAAAGAAAAGTATAATCTTCTAGTTTCTTGGGTTCATCTTTGAAACCATCTTCATTTTCTAAAAAGATCACATTTCTAGAAACATAAACTTTATCTCTTTCAATATCATAACATCTATAACCCTTTTGAGTTTCGGAATACCCAATAAAAACACAACAAATAGCTTTGGAGGAAAGCTTATCGTCTTTGTTACTTAACACAAAACATTTGCAACCAAAGACTTTAAGTCTATTGTAATTAGGTTTAATATGATGAAGTTTTTCAAAAGGAGAAATATGTT